>CM055742.1:13883861-13997248 GCA_029465975.1 Dallia pectoralis | reverse complement strand
TTTAACTCACTTTCCACTTCTGAATGATGTGTGTGAGGGTGAACTGGACATACAACAGAAAGAACGATTCGTTAAAACTGTCAGTCAAATGCAGGACAAGTTCACCTCTCGTTTTTTCTGATTTTGAGAGAATAAAATCTGCAGGACATTTCATCAGAGAGCCATTGACTTTCCCTGTGGAAAAAATCAAGGACTTGGCTGCAACTTTCGGTTTGTCCCGCCGCGCACTCGAAGATGAACTGATGGATGTTCAGGCAAGAGGACACAGCCATACTGCGCAACAGTCATCCTCAGTTACAGAAATGTGGCGAAACTACTTTGGACAAAACCTCAGATTATTAATTTAAAAAGTGCTTTCCATATTTGGGTCGACATACATTTGCGAACGCACATTTTCGGCAATGACGCACATCAAGTCACGTTTCCGTGCGCATCTTACAGACTGCAACTTACAGTCGCAACTTCATTGTGCTGTTTCTCCTTTTGAACCAAATTTCACCAAATTGGTCTGCTCCCGACAACATCAGGTGTCCCATTAAAGGGGAAAGAAAGAGCACCGGTGTTCACCGCGACTGAGCAGCATTTGCTACTCGAGTATGGAGGACCAAACCTGACAGAACTAGAAATAAATACATTCATAAATGAATGTATCAATATATTTATACATATAACATTTTTGAAAAGTTCAATTTAAATGCATTAATCAATATTCATTTTCTATTCATTTATTTCCATTATCATATATTTCTGTATTTATTTATTTCAAATGCATTTATTTTCATCATGATATATTTTTGTTTAAATAAATTGTTGTCTTCATTTATTTCTGTATTTCCATGTCCTTAATCTAATGAGCTAAGCTGTCAATCAGTGTTTGTCCCGGTGTAAAGCATCCATATTAGGAACTCTATCCTTTCTCCCCAGAAACTCCGTCCTCCCTCCTCCTCAGACATCATCTCTACCCCAGTCAAACGTCACCCCTCGCTTGGTCAAGTATCAGCTCTCCCTTTCTCAAACATCACCTGTTGAAGCTTTATGTCCTCCCCTTGTCATTCGTCACTACTCCTCTAGTCAATCGTCACTCCTCCTCTAGTCAATCGTCACTCCTCCTCTAGTCAATCGTCACTCCTCCCCTTGTCATTCGTCACTCCTCCTCTAGTCAATCGTCACTCCTCCCCTTGTCATTCGTCACTACTCCTCTAGTCAATCGTCATTCCTCCTCCAGTCATTCGTCACTACTCCTCTAGTCAATCGTCACTCCTCCTCTAGTCAATCGTCACTCCTCCCCTTGTCATTCGTCACTACTCCTCTAGTCAATCGTCACTCCTCCTCTAGTCAATCGTCACTCCTCCTCTAGTCAATCGTCACTCCTCCTCTAGTCAATCGTCACTCCTCCCCTTGTCATTCGTCACTACTCCTCTAGTCATTCGTCACAACTCCTCTAGTCAATCGTCACTCCTCCCCTTGTCATTCCTCACTACTCCTCTAGTCAATCGTCACTACTCCTCTTGTCATTTGTCACTCCTCCTCTAGTCATTCCTCACTCCTCCTCTAGTCATTCCTCACTCCTCCTCTAGTCATTCCTCTCTCCTCCTCTAGTCATTCCTCACTCCTCCTCTAGTCATTCCTCATTCCTCCCAATATCAATTTTCAGTCGTCCCCATATCAATTTTGAACCCCCCCGCACTTGAAATGGTGTCATCTGTCTCCCAAGTAGCACTTTTCCGGATAAGAAAACGAGCATAATCACTGCAGCAATTGTCAACTACAGATGAGTTGCTAACTTGCAAAGGTAAGATCAACTTGAAAGTATATGTTTTAAGCAAAAAATAACCACAAACTATTTTCCAAGGTATCTTTGTCTAATTCATAATTGGATAACAAATATATAACAGTAAACAATATGTGTTGCCTCAAAGATGTGGTGTTTAGACTGATATTCAACCAGAGTGCAACCTGGCTTGTAATGTTTAATTATGTAAACAAATATTGTGGCCAACATTCATCTTGAATAATTGGAAGTTGATTGAACCAAATTGTTAAAAATGTACTAAAATACAGTAATCTAAATATATTGATATGGTTGTAAAAAAAATCTTCAATGACTAGGGTCTGGATGAACCACAGGGATTTGAAGAAACAGAAGTTTCAGACTTGCCTGCTCGTGAGTACAGTTTATATATTAATAATGTAGTGGGAAAAGAAAATTCTATGTTATAATACTATACTTTCTTTGAACATTTTTCAGTTTACATGCAACGTTTACCATATGTGCCATTGGAACAAATCACATATGATTCCAAAACAATAGTTGGGAAAGGATCTTTTGCAGTTGTGTACAAAGGCATGTACCAGCATACCCCCGGCTTCTGACTCACAAGACGATGTGGCACATGAAATTTTTGTCAACACGTACGTAATATTTTCTTTTAAAAATGTGAAATAGTTTGACATCCACTGATGCATTCCTACATACATCCCTGGAGTACTATTGATGTTCATAATGCTCTTAACAGACAGCTGAGCCATCCATGCATTGTGAGGATGATGGGAGCATCAAGGACAGCAACCGAACTGTTGATAGCCAATGAATATATAAATGGAAGTAATCTGGATGGCATCCTTCACAAACAATTAAAACAGGTATGTTGTTAACAGTAAACATACAGTACTAACGAATTAACGGAAGAATAAATTGTTCTTTAAGGCTAGGTCTACGCTCAACACCACCTATTATCCGCAAGAATGATTATGTTTATGAATCTTCATATTGTTATTCACAAATATATATTGTATTTTGGGCCAAAGATATTTAATATTCTCTTAGAGATGTAAAATGGTAGGCACTAATATGATACACTCTATTTTTACTTTATGTCTATAAATAAAACTCACAGTGTTACCTATGCTTAACCTGTATCTTCCATATTTAGATAGATGAAGAGGCAAAACAAGCCATTGGATTTCAGGTTTGTCTGGCTGTAGAGTACATGCATTCCAAAAACATCATACACCAGGACATAAAACCAGGCAACATTATTGTAAGTGGGCTGGGAAATCATTGTAATATACATTATTTCTAACTTGTTTTTATAATACTGTACTGTAGTAATACCTATACAGTAGGCCTACTACCACTAATAATGATATGCCATTGTTACAATATGAGTGGGAAAGGTTTAAGTGACTCTCTGGCAGCTGTTTACTTCTGTAGGTGGAGGAAAAAGGCATGAGAGCCTTTTTGACAGATTGGGGAATGGCAAACATCCATGATGTCATTTCCTTGAAAATAGGAAGCCAGACCATTGTTCCACCTGCTGGTCCTCTCGGTGGAACGATCTTCTACCGGGCTCCTGAATGTGAGCTGCACTACTGTGCTGCCACAAGAGAGTCCGATGTGTGGTCTGTTGGTGCTACCTTCGTAGAGCTTTTTACAGGGTCTCGGCCTTGGAATGTGAAGCAACCTCGGGAGGTCAAGGCACTACTTTCTTCCAGGACTGAGCCCCATGCTTTGGCCATGCTTTCCCCAACATGGAAAGACATTATATCCCAGTGCCTGAGGTATGAACCGGAACAACAACCCACAGCAGGTACCCTGGCCAAGGTTTTCCGGTCTGGGCTTGACCTCAATTGTCTTGGTTGGTAGTTTTTTTTTTATATTCAGAAGACAGATGCACACAGTTCTACAGACCGTGCAGGACACTGAAGCCAAAGACAAATAATGTAAATAATGTTCATAAACCAATTTTTTTTATTATGCTATAACAAAAATGTTATTTGCCTGTTTCTAGGGCATTTTTTTATTTTATTGTTAATATTGCACATATTGTTTTTTTTCTACTGTTTTATCGCCTGTTGTTCATGTTCACCTATATCAATCTTGTTATGGTTACTGTTTTTAATGGACAATATCCTCAGTGCATGTTTAAATTGCACATCGTAACCTCTTCCATTATGGGTTGCAGTACCAAAAAACAAACAATGTGCCTTTTCAAAACAGTCATATTACACAAATACATTTTTTATTATTTGCTTTAAACATATAAAAACAATTGAAGAATGCTTAAGAATCACTTTGTTGGTGTAAATTTGTCTTTGCCTTTCGGCTCAGCTCTCTTTTCGTCACAACGGTGCGGTGAAGCGAATGCAACACCGCCCCCGCTGCTCCGATCCTCCGACCAATCTCCCGCTCCATTGTTCCCTCACTCGCGAACAAAACCCCGAGGTACTTGAACTACTTCACTTGGAGTAAGGACTCATTCCCTACCCGGAGTAGGCACACCACCGGTTTCCTGCTGAGAGTCATGGCCTCAGATTTAGAGGTGCTAACCCTCATCCCAGCCGCTTCACACTCGGCTGCGAACCGATCCAGTGAGTGCTGAAGGTCACCGACCGATGAGGCCATCAGGACCACATCATCCGCAAAAAGCAGTGATGTGACCATCAGCCCACCGAACGGGAACCCCTCCCCCCCATGACTACGCCTCGATATCCTGTCCATGAATATTACAAACAGGATTGGTGACAAAGCGCAGCCCAGGCGGAGGCCAACCCCCACCTGGAATGAATCCGACTTACTGCCGAGGACACGGACACAGCTCATGCTTTGAGCGTACAGAGATTGGATGGCCCTGAGAAGAGACCCCCTCACCCCATACTCCCGCAACACCTCCCACAAAAGATCCCGGGGTACCCGGTCATACGCCTTCTCCAGATCCACAAAACACATGTAGACTGGATGGGCATACTCCCAGGTCCCCTCCAGGATCCTTGCGAGAGTAAAGAGCTGGTCCGTGGTTCCCGGCCAGGACGAAAACCGCATTGTTCCTCTTCAATCTGAGGTTCGACTATTGGCCGAACCCTCCTTTCCAGCACTTTGGAGTACACTTTACCAGGGAGGCTGAGGAGTGTGATACCTCTTTAATTGGCACACACTCTCTGGTCCCCCTTTTTGAAGAGGGGAACCACCACCCCGGTCTGCCACTCCTCTGGCACTGTCCCAGACTTACATGCAATGTTGAAGAGGCGTGTCAACCAAGACAGCCCTTCCCCACCCAAAGCTTTTAGCATTTCTGGACGAATCTCATCAGTCCCTGGGGCTTTGCCACTGTGGAGTTGTTTAACTACCTCAGCGACTTCCCCCAGGGAAACTGACGATGACCCTCCATCAGCCTCCTGCTCTGCCTCTGTACTAGAGGGCGTGTAGGTCGGATTCAGGAGCTCCTCAAAATGCTCTTTCCAGCGCCCGATCACATCATCAGTTGAGGTCAACAGTGTCCCATCCTTACTGTACACAGCTTGGATGGTTCCCCGTTTTCCCCTTCTGAGGTGCCGAACGGTTTTCCAGAAGCATTTTGGTGCCGACCGAAAGTCCTCCATAGCTTCTCCAAACTTCTCCCACACCCGCTGCTTTGCCTCTGACCTAAGAATTTCACATTCAGAAAAGAAACATGATTGATTATTTTATTATGTGGGGTCATAGACACATTTTGCAACATCAAACCAGCAATGTTAAAGCTAGTTGTGCAGTATTTTGGAAAGCTATGGTAAATAATAATTTTAAATTTCAATAATTTCTAATTTTGGAGTCATTAAGAAATAAACTACAGTGTCATTACATGTATTCACAAACCAATCTCTAAAGTGCAATTTTTACATAAGGTTATAAAAAAGTAGAGTAAAACTGGTTATTGTTTTAACACAAAAACATTGTCTATCATGTTTTTATTAGTACTAACCCATCAATACAAAGGTGAAGCCATATGCCGTAGAACCTCAACTTGTCATTACCTGTAATTAAATAAAAATAAAAAATGTATAGTGTACTTTACTTACTAATGTAAACAACAGAAACATTTGACTAATGCATTTCTTATGAAATTTACCATCAATGTGCCAAACATAGTTTGGTCCTTTGGCGTTGTACTTCCTTCTTGGAATATGGCACCGCCCTGGCCGCCTCTTCTCTAATCCAGAAGCATCTAATTCACGCATTACATCATGGACATCCTCTCTATACATAAACATCACATACTTTTAGATTCCACAAGTGTTATTTTGTCTAAAATGAATTATGTTAATACAGTACAATTAATAAAGAAATACATATGTAGTTATGTTATACAGTTATGCACACAATACCTGTAACAGGGTCTCACTCCAATACCATCTCTCATGCGCCTGTGCATTGCTCGAATGCCTTTCGTTTCTGGCCAGTTGTTAAGCTCTTTCTGGACAAATATAGTAAGATAAAAACAATGTTATACACAATCAGGCAATCCCTGTATTGGCTAATAACAAAGCAAATACCTGCACTGCTGCATGAATTGCTTCAAATGGGCGGTCATCCCCCCGTCTTCTTAACTCTAATCTCTGAAGATGTTTCCGTATCTGACGATCCCTGCAATGTAAAAAACCAAAGCATATCATTCTGAGACACAGCATCCATTTTGAGACAGTGTAGATATTTAAAATAAATGAGGGTCTGGAAGGTGATGACTGGGAACAATATGCAGAGGATAACATTAAGTAATTTATATGATTCACAAACTTGCTATTCAGGTTCTATTTCATTGAAATATATTCAACTTTCACCAGAACAACAAGGTGCACATGTATGCATCTACGCCCAAACAAATACCAACAGGACAGAATTGTATCAATGTATGTTGTAATAATATGTCAATGTGTTTAGGGGTGTGTCTAAGATCCTAATGCATTTAATGGCCCTCAAACTATCAGCACCACTGCATCCTAAGTAAAGAAATAAAGTGTACCTACGTTATATGTAGAATTCCTGCCATTTCTTTCTGAGTGTATCCTTTTTCAAAAAGGAACTTCAATACATCATCCCCTAAAAGAAAGACATCTTCAGTTAGGCTAAAAGTAATAATGTGAACAAAGTAGTCCATACGAAATTCGCTGAAAAGTAGCAGCAAATATCAACTCTGACTCTCTGGAATATAGTCTCATAACATGTGTAACAAACATGTATATTACTAAAGCACTAGTATAATACATATTGAATTAAACAGCAGTGCCTATCACAATGTTACAAGCATACTGCCTAAAACTGCAGTGTGGTTACATGAGAATAGTAAACAGTGTTAATAAAAAACTACATATTACTTACTAGTTAATTCTTCTGACTTGTCTTTCTCCTCCATCAATGCTATCACCTCATTGTCAAAAACTTGTTTTGACAGAACTGTGAGCCTGTCTTGTGATATGTCACAAAAAAAAGTTTACAGTGTGCAAAAGGTGTATGTTTGTAAAAAGTAGATCATGTTTAGATTATCCATGCAAATGTTTGAGTTTAGCTTTATGTTACACAGTAATTACAAACCTTTTTCTAACTCCTTCTTCAAGTGCTCATATTTTTGTACTTTATCACTTGTTGCATTCATCTTGTGTTAGTTTTGCCTGCAGTTAAAATGCCGGCAGCGGCGGGACCTGATCCGCGGGGAGCGCGAACCGAGCCCCTTTCCTGATGAAAGGTTTTGGGGGGGAGCTAAGGAGGTGTTCCGGGAGGACCGCGGAAAGAACACCCACGGTCCTGGTGCTGCATGACCAGCCACCCACTGCTCCTGGGCTGCAGACAGGGGGGGAGAAACCCCTTGAGCTACAGCCACAACCCCCGCCGTGGGAAGACCCTTTTCGGCCACCTACGTCAGGGACAGAAAAACCCCCGGAGGGGTTGGATGAACAGCCCTCGGCTGTTATTAGGACGTGGTGGAGGACATGGCTGGACTTCCAGGAGCCAGCGCCTGAGATGGTCGCCACCACGCCTGCGCCCGAGATGGTCGCCACCACGCCTGCGCCCGAGATGGTCGCCACCACGCCTGCGCCCAAGATGGCTGTTGCCGTCACGCCAGCGCTCAAGATGGCTGCCGCCGTCACGCCAGCGCCCAAGATGGCTGCCGCCGTCACGCCAGCGTCCACAATGGCTGCCGCATTGCCGCACCCAATGGCTGCCGCATCGCCGCCCCCAATGGCTGCCGCATCGCCGCCCCCAATGGCTGCCGCATCGCCGCCCCGAATGGCTGCCGCATCGCCGCCCCCAATGGCTGCCGCATCGCCGCCCCCAATGGCTGCCGCATCGCCGCCCCCAATGGCTGCCGCATCGCCGCCCCCAATGGCTGCCGCATCGCCGCCCACAATGGCTGCCGCATCGCCGCCCACAATGGCTGCCGCATCGCCGCCCACCATGGCTGCCGCCTGATGGACTAACCCATTGGGTTTGACTGTGGGTCCTGTCTTGTTGCTCCCTTATGGTTTTTGTTAGTTCGTTCGGCTATCTGGGGAGCTAGCCTTTTAGTGGGGGATACTGTCACGAATGGTGTGGGGGCGTGGCTACACAGACCTTTCGGTGATTCACTTACTTGTTTATGTTTTGTCACTCTGTTTCTGCTGTTTCTGACTGTATTCTACTGGGCTATAAAAGGGGAGCTAACAAGTCACTCCTTGTTCAGCATTTAAGTCGCTATATGTGCATTTTGATTTCAACAGTTTAGTTTTTCACGGTTTGTTTTATGTTGATTTACTTATAATAAAAGACTGAACGGATACCTGGCTCTGCATATGGCTTGCTACACCACACTACGCCGGTCAATCTATGATAAACATGTACATGATTAAGCCAAAATCCTTCTGGGAAAACGTCTTGTGAACAGATGAGACCAAGATAGAGCTTTTTGGTAAAGCACATCATTCTATTGTTTATCGAAAACGAAATAAGGCCTACAAAGAAAAAAACACAGTACCTACAGTCAAATATGGTGGAGGTTCAAATATGTTTGGGGGTTGTTTTGCTGCCTCTGGCACTGGTAGCCTTGACTGTGTGCAAGGCATCATGAAATCTGAGGATTACCAAAGGATTTTGGGTCGCAATGTAGGGCCCAGTGTCAAAAAGCTGGGTTTGTTTCCGAGATTGTGGATCTTCCAGCAGGACAATGACCCCAAACATACTATAAAAAGCACACAGAAATGGATGGCAACAAAGCGCTGGAGAGTTCTGAAGTGGCCAGCAATGAGTCCAGAACTAAATACCATTGAACACCTGTGGAGAGATCTTAAAATTGCTGTTGGGAAAAGGCGCCCTTCCAATATGAGAGACCTGGAGCAGTTTGCAAAGAAAGAGTGGTCCAAAATTCCGGGTGAAAGGTGCAAGAAGCTTATTGATGGTTATAGGAAGCGATAGATTTCAGTTTTTTTCCAAGGGTGTGCAACCAAATTTTAAGTTAAGTGTGCCAATAATTTAGTCCAGCCCATTGTTTGACTTTTGTGTGCATTTATGACCAATTTGCTTTTTTCCTTCTTTTTTTGTTTGGTTCCAATACACACAAAGGGAAAAAAACATGTTTATTGCAAAGCCTGTGTTAACGCAATATTGTTCTGTGAGAAATACTTAATTTTTATCTAAAAAGTTCAGGGGTGCCAACACTTTTGGCCATGACTGTATATATAAACAGATTTTATTTTGTTTTTTAATATAGTATTATAAGCCCTTCTAAGTCATAAGGAATAATATTTTTTTTAAAATACAAAGGAATACAACAATAATTGTTCTGAAAATAGGCCAATTGTGTGAGAACCACAGGGCTTTCCCTCCCTCTGCCCCTCTCTATGCCAGTGTTGGCACTCCCCTCCTGTCAGCGGATCGAAAACGAACAATCAGAGACATTAATGACACCTGAGGTTATGTTCCGCACCTGTTGTCAGTTGCTAATCAGCTGGGTATTTAAGTCCTGTATTTTCTGTCTGTCGATGTCGGAACATTGTTTGCCATGTGGTGGTTTTCTGTGATTTACGGTCTTCCGTTTATTGTTTTGTGCGTCCCGAAGTGTCGGGGTTAATTGAGTCTTGGAATAAAGACATTATTGTAAGAATCCTCTGCGCCTGTGTCCACTACCTGCTACCCACTGAACCTGCCCGTGAGCCCAGACGTGACAGTATGTTCCGACCAAGAAGGACGCAGCAGAGGAAGCAGAGCTGTTTGCGGGGATGCGAACAGTCTGCGGAGGCACCGGCTTATCTGCGCCGGTGCGCGATACTGGAAGGACCCCCGCTTCCTCCGCGATCATCCGCCCCACCACCCATCTGGGTGCCGGGTGATTACGGAGCGGAGTCTGAGGAGTCGGAAGAAGAGTGGGAGGACGAGTCGGAGGAAGAGTCCGAGGAGGATGCCTTCGGCTGGGATGCGTACATCCGGAGGGTTGCCTACGCGCAGCCCAGGAGGGTTGCCACCCCGCAGCCCAGGATGGACGCCGGGCTGTTGTCACACCACCTGCCCACTCCCCCCCGCTCGAAGGTAGAGACATGGTCTTTTCGGGACACTCCCCAGAATTTTTTTGGGGGAGGGGCACAGATCTAAGGCCGAGCTAGAGGCCCTATTCAGTCTTCCTGTCCCTGTCCCTTCTCCTGACCGGTATCCTGAACCTGACCGGTGTCCTGAACGGTACCCTGAACCTGACCGGTGTCCTGAACGGTACCCTGAACCTGACCGGTACCCCGAGCCTGACCGGTATCCTGACCGGTATCCTGACCGGTATCCTGAGCCTGACCGGTATCCTGACCGGTATCCTGACCGGTATCCTGACCGGTATCCTGAGCCTGACCGGTATCCTGACCGGTATCCTGACCGGTATCCTGACCGGTATCCTGACCGGTATCCTGAGCCTGACCGGTATCCTGACCGGTATCCTGACCGGTATCCTGAGCCTGACCGGTATCCTGACCGGTATCCTGAGCCTGACCGGTATCCTGACCGGTATCCTGACCGGTATCCTGATCCTGACCGGTGTCCTGACCGGTGTCCTGACCGGTGTCCTGACCGGTGTCCTGACCGGTGTCCTGACCGGTATCCGGAGCCTGACCGGTATCCTGACCGGTATCCTGACCGGTATCCTGACCGGTATTCTGACCGCCCCCTGTGAGCCTGTCTCCGCCCCCTGTGAGCCTGTCTCCGCCCCCTGTGAGCCTGTCTCCGCCCCCTGTGAGCCTGTCTCCGCCCCCTGTGAGCCTGTCTCCGCCCCCTGTGAGCCTGTCTCCGCCCCCTGTGAGCCTGTCTCCGCCCCCTGTGAGCCTGTCTCCGCCCCCTGTGAGCCTGTCTCCGCCCCCTGTGAGCCTGTCTCCGCCCCCTGTGAGCCTGTCTCCGCCCCCTGTGAGCCTGTCTCCGCCCCCTGTGAGCCTGTCTCCGCCCCCTGTGAGCCTGTCTCCGCCCCCTGTGAGCCTGTCTCCGCCCCTGTGAGCCTGTCTCCGCCCCTGTGAGCCTGTCTCCGCCCCCGTGAGCCTGTCTCCGCCCCCCGTGAGCCTGTCTCCGCCCCCCGTGAGCCGGTCTCCGCCCCCCGTGAGCCTGTCTCCGCCCCCGTGAGCCTGTCTCCGCCCCCCGTGAGCCTGTCTCCGCCCCCCGTGAGCCTGTCTCCGCCCCCCGTGAGCCTGTCCCCGTCCCCGAGCCCGTCTCCAGTGTACCTGTCCTCGGTCCCGTCCTTGTCACTGTCCCCGATCCCGTCCTTTCCACTGTCGTCGTTCCCGTCCCACTCACTGTCCCCGATCCTGTCCTAGTCCCCCTCTTCGATCCCGTCCTAGTCCCCCTCTTCAATCCCGTCCTTGTCCCCGTCCCTTCGCCCGTCCATGCTCCGACCTCCGTCCCTCGCTCGACCTCCGCCTTTAGCTCCGCCCCCGCATTCGTCCCTTCACCCGTCCCCGTCCTTGTCTAGGTTCCCGGTCCCGTCCTTGTCTCTCATCCCGGTCCCGTCCTTGTCTCTCATCCCGGTCCCGTCCTTGTCTCTGGTCCTGCTCCCGTCCGTGTCTCTCCGTCTGTTCCCGTCCGTGTCTCTGTGCCCAATCCTGTTCGTGCCTCTATGCCCAGTCCCCCTGTCATGCCTTTGTTGGTCCCAGTCCCTGAGTCTGCCCCAGTCCCTGTGCCCGTGACCCTGCTGGAGCCCGTTTCACTGCCTAGGACTGTTCCCTGGCCTCCGCCAGTGCAACCTCTGGATCCGTCTCCGCCCTTCTGGGGTTCTGTCCTGCATCAACCAGTACGTCCTCCTGACCTGCATCCGCCGGGTCGACCTCCTGACCTGCGTCCGCCGGGTCGACCTCCTGACCTGCGTCCGCCGGGTCGACCTCCTGACCTGCGTCCGCCGGGTCGACCTCCTGACCTGCGTCCGCCGGGTCGACCTCCTGACCTGCGTCCGCCGGGTCGACCTCCTGACCTGCGTCCGCCGGGTCGACCTCCCGACCTGCGTCCGCCGGGTCGACCTCCCGACCTGCGTCCGCCGGGTCGACCTCCTGACCCGTCTCTGCCTGGTCGTACTCCTGACCTGTTTTCTGGCCTTCTGTCTCTCTGCCCTGCCCGAGACCAGTTCTCTCGGTACTGCCCGTGGGATGTTTGGCGCTGCAGGAGCAGCGCATAGAGGGGGGGGTACTGTGAGAACCACAGGGCTTTCCCTCCCTCTGCCCCTCTCTATGCCAGTGTTGGCACTCCCCTCCTGTCAGCGGATCGAAAACGAACAATCAGAGACATTAATGACACCTGAGGTTATGTTCCACACCTGTTGTCAGTTGCTAATCAGCTGGGTATTTAAGTCCTGTATTTTCTGTCTGTCGATGTCGGAACATTGTTTGCCATGTGGTGGTTTTCTGTGATTTACGGTCTTCCGTTTATTGTTTTGTGCGTCCCGAAGTGTCGGGGTTAATTGAGTCTTGGAATAAAGACATTATTGTAAGAATCCTCTGCGCCTGTGTCCACTACCTGCTACCCACTGAACCTGCCCGTGAGCCCAGACGTGACAAATTGAAATAATAATTATACATAATTACATTAAATTTAAATAAAATTGCGTTTTTAATTTTTATTTTAGGAAAAATTCAAGAACTCAAGCCTGAGGACAAACCAATTTGAAATCTCAGTAGTGTATGTGAGAGGATCTCAGTAGTGTATGTGAGAGGATCTCAGTAGTGTATGTGAGAGGATCTCAGTAGTGTATGTGAGAGGATCTCAGTAGTGAATGTGAGAGGATCTCAGTAGTGAATGTGAGAGGATCTCAGTAGTGAATGTGAGAGGATCTCAGTAGTGAATGTGAGAGGATCTCAGTAGTGAATGTGAGAGGATCTCAGTAGTGAATGTGAGAGGATCTCAGTAGTGAATGTGAGAGGATCTCAGTAGTGAATGTGAGAGGATCTCAGTAGTGTATGTAAGAGAGAGTTTCAATGTTACAGGAAGCCATTTCACTGTAACCGGACGCCATTTAGTTTCCGGTGAAATGTAGGCATTTCCGGGAAAAAGACGAGCCTCACACATTACATTCGGTAGTGATCCGCCATTTTAAAGAAAAAGTTTTATTCAACTGCAGCATGGCTACTGCTGGTGAAGAAAGTGACCGTCTAAGTCAAGCTGCAGCATTGTTAAATAGTCTGTTGGCATCTCCGAATGCATTACATAATATTGCTGCATCTACATCCAGTCAACCACACGTGCCTGCGCGGCATGCTTCAGTAGAAGGAGAAATAACTTCAATTTTTCGCCCTAAAACCACGTTACGATCAGCGAGTACGGTGATGTCGGCGTTGCCTGAACTGCGGCAATCCAATCGTTGCAGATTGCGCCAAAACTTCGGATCGTGGGGAACAGCTAGCAGGAGAAAGAGGTAAGCATACAAACATTTTGGTTTTCAATAATCGAGATTTTAGCAATATGGAGAGATTATTTTCTTTGCGCCTGTTCAACATATTTCACAAGCGACATGTAAGCTGTTTAGCTAGTCAATATTTTGAGACAGCGAGTTTCTTAAGCCACGGGGGTGGACTGGTAGGCTAATTCGATAAACTCCGGGAAGGTTGTTTACACGGACTGGCTGCGATGATTCTGTATTGATATCGGTTTGTGTGTTATCTTGCTTAAACTAATAATAAGCAGACGAGGCCCAGAGAACAGACTTCACTCTTGTTGGTTTACCATTTCCTGCCTCAGTTGCAAAAACTGAATGTATAATTAAAATCTCTTCAGTAATAATTGTGCCTCCATCTTGTTTTTTCAGATCCACTGCATTAGAGTACCATGAGTCTTTCCATAAAGATGTCATACTGCTCCCTGGCCCCTCTTGGGTAACTGTTGGCAAACAGTCTTCCAAACACTTTTTGCATGAGAATGGAGACATTCTCAGCGCATTTGAGTTTAGGAAGTCATGGGACCATCCTACGGTTCTTCAGGAAATACGGATGGGGTTTGGATCCAGAATTCCAGAGGATTTCAGGTAATTCATTAGCATATGATTTTATAGAAATACATATGTGCTCCATAGTTATGCACCACACAACCCTGATGTAGTACAACCGTTTAGGACTTCATTAAATCTTGTTTGGTGGTGGAACCTCTGCTGCTGGTTTAATGTAATCACGCTTCCTAAGATAGAAAAACAATGTCAGGCAATGTCTTGGTCCAACGCAATATTTATTGGCTGTAGAGCCTGAAGTTACGTTTATGCAATGGCTGTTGTAGCTAAAAATAGTTTTAAGTGTCTTAACAGATTTATTTTGTCTTATAACCAAGCTTAACAAACTTTCATTACATTTTCAGCTGATGGTGTTCTGTTTTTGTTTATCCACTAAAAGGAAAACATGCATAAGAAAATTAGCCACGTCTAGAAAATCGATGCTAGAATGTTCTCAGGAAATTGTGTCTTTACGTCTATGGGGTCCGGATATTGTAGGTTTAAATGTCGACAGTTTGGCCTAATGGTGGCGCTCCAGGGAAAGTTTTTCTTCCAGGTAGACGCATTGAGACTTCAGGGCTTATTTTCAAGCGTGCCCTGGGAACATCAACTCACAGATACAACAACAATTACGACAGATACATACAATTGACACACTCATTCATTAACCATTTGAATTCATTAAAACAAACACATTTTTCTCTATAAAAATGTTGCATGACCTTAGCAGTGCTACAGTACATGTATCATAACCTATATTAATACGATCCATCCTACAGCATGATTAAAGTGTCACTAATTCACATTCTATCATTATTCTAGCCTCCAATTTGTTATGGCCTGTGGAAACGAGCTTGTGACTCCAAACCTACAAGAGGGTCAACTTTTCGATGGTCACATGATCCACAAGGTCTTTAAGTCAAAGGCCTTGTATGTCAGACCATCAGGAACCATTCTAGTGAGTTGATTTTTTGTTTCAATTAGCAGCTGCTTGTTAAACAATATTATATTTACATCATCAAGTAATCCCAATCTTGCTCTTTAAATATCCATTATTATAAGTCTCAACAACCTGAGCATTAAAGTGCCTTTGAAATGACTGGGCAAAGGTGACATTAAGCAATTCAGAATCATATTTGCGACATGTAGATAGAAAATATACAATTATATGTACAATTGCAACTTTTTCTATTGTTATCAAATATTATTCATTCATCTCATCACACAGCCCAATTCACAACCATGCTCCGACATGTTGCTTTTTCTAATGCTAAACTTTGATCATTTCAGAATTATAACAGCGACACAGAAGACACCTCCAGTGTAAGCCAGGGTCCTAACACTAGGGCCAGGTCAAAAATCAGTCCACCCATAATGCCTGACGACCAATATGACGCAGACAGTTGCGTTGAAGTCGTCACAGCTTCCAGCTGCCTCCCACCTCCAGACAACCTCATACCCACTGATGCTGTCGAAGGTTCCAATGGTTCTCCACATTCCAGGATCCGCTCACCATCCAGACGTGGCACAGCCTCTAGCAGTGTTGCAGCCACCCTCCCACCGCCTGTTATCCCTGCACCGATCAGCCACACTGTGGGCTTGGGGTCAGCTTTGTGCAGTGCGGCAGCCTTCGATTCTCTCGCAGCCTGTAGTGCTCCATCCACCAGTCACTATGGGTCCACTGGTGGTGGATCATCCACGTGTCCTGTCAGCAATGTCACTGATGAGTCCAGTAGTTCTGACTACGCTACTTATATATCTTTGGTGACAAATGTCTCTGACCTTTCATCGGATGATGAAGAATTAAACCTTGCAATTATGGCCAGCATTGAAACCCAACAGTAAGTAAGAATACTTAGGCCTAACTTACGGTTATCACTAGTCTCTTAGTTTAATCAGAGACGCATTCCTTTTGTATGCCATATGTTAGATTTTGTAGAAGCCTGTTG
Source organism: Dallia pectoralis (assembly GCA_029465975.1). Lineage (NCBI taxonomy): Eukaryota > Metazoa > Chordata > Actinopteri > Esociformes > Umbridae > Dallia > Dallia pectoralis. The sequence goes on along the minus strand of CM055742.1, from coordinate 13,981,089 downwards.
TGTCAATTTTAAAAGCAAAAATGCTGTTGAAATAATGAATGTGCGAATGTCTAGCCTGGAATAAAACACTAGTAGAAAACAGGCTTAGACGAAGATGTTAAATTCGTAAATTGACTTCTTTTCAGGGCCCAAGCTTCTCACAGTCAAGAAGCCTCTGTGACAGAGATACTCCTGGAGCAGGCAGAAAAGGTCACACCACATGTTCGCTGCAGATTTAACATCAACCGCTCAGCTGTCCTAGATGGTGCCTTCAGAGGTTTCAATAGAACAACATACAACCCCAATGCTACGATGAATGTCAAGTTTTCATATGATCTTGGCCGTAGCGAAGAATCAGTGGATTTGGGTGGGCCAAGACGGGAATTTCTACGTCTGATGGTGGAGGTCTTGGCGAGGAGCTCGATGTTTGAAGGGTCAGATGGAAGTCAGAATTTGGCTCTCGACATAGCAGGTAATATAAAAAAAAAAATCTGAAGATCCCTCAAAATAATGATTTTAATCTGTTACTGGAAAGTATTTGTTTGAAAATATTTTTGTTCTTTCTAAAGAAAATGAAAGGGAACATCAAAGGATAGCTTCATATCCAGGTCTACATATGTACCAGACTGTATGACATTTAATCAGTGATCAGATTCCAATGAAACCGTAATGCGATTATTGAAATTATCCTTAACCTATGCAATTGGCAACACATTTATGGGACAGCTTTTTCATTATAGATAATATCAGCATAGCTGATGTCTATAAATAGACAATGTATATCCAATTCACTTGCTGTTAACAGTATTAGTGTGTGTCATGGTGAAGGTTAGCGTTCCTCCTTTTGCTTCCTAACCTGTTGCTTTACTAGGTTGTTGCTACGGTCTAATAGCTGGTTGCTAGGCGTTTTCATTGGGTGTAAAATGCTCTTTTCTAGAAATGTTTTCATTGTAGCTAGGACATTGATTGACTACTTTTCTCAAATAAATGTAATTTCATTACAGCACTTAGAGATGACCGCTATTTCTTAGCTGGGAAGGCAATCGCTGTCAGCCTTGTCCATGGAGGACCTCCCCCTGCATTCTTCTCTAGAACACTATTTGACTGCTTAGTTGGTGGTGCCCTAACAGCTAGCCCTGTGCTGGAAGACATTGCAGATACAGACATATATCTGCGGGTGAAAAAGGTACGTTTTCGTGTTATTCCACTTACAATTATATTGTTGAATGTTAACCAGCTAACACCTATGGTGTTAGTATTACGTGATTCATAAACTTAAGGATAGGGATTGTTGTCAATGTAGCTCTGCTCTTGTCTGCTGATATGGAGGGTAAGCCTGGCATAGATGCTTTTTACTAGACCAAATGTAAACTATAATTTGTTGGCTGATGAAGAACAGAAGATCTATCAACCCTATTCGATAATTCATTTTCTCTGGTTTAGAAACATGACCTTTTACATTCAATAACTACAATGTGATTTTAACAGTGGAGTTGTCAAAGTAATTGTTTGTAACAACTGAAACAATGTAGTGTATTTTCACCCTCCTTGGTCACCCGGATACAAAACCCCAAATTGTACCAATTATGACGGACTTCCTTAGTTGACCAACACTTTGAATACCAACACTATCTTATTTGTTATATTGGTACCTGGCATCTGTCTAGATATTAAATATCATCTTCCTCAGCTGCTCCTTTAGTCAATGAATATCCAGTTGGTATCTAAAAGCCACCATATTTTATAATTATTTTTTTAGACCTGTTTTGCCTCATGGTTAGAAAGATTTGGATCTCATTGTGTCTAATATTTAAATGATTACGTTACCCTAACAAGCCAAAGGTTGCAACTTATTTTAGTAGTAGTTTGTGTTGAGTTTGAGCGTAATTATTTATCTAATAGCAAAAAGCAACCGTTTACTAACTGCAATTCCAGCAAATTGTTCATTCATAAGTAGATCTAACCTAGTGAACCTTTTGGAATGCAAACAACTATATTTTTTAAATGGCAAGTTGATTATTTCAGGTGTCCCAAAGTTCAACCTACGAGGACACCTTTTTTGTGCCACCAGTTGTTTAAACTGTGGCATAAAAGGTGTGAGGGCCAGGCGGAGGCACTGATGTAAATGTTCATTAGTGAGGTTGCTCCTGTATTTGTTTATCACCATGTTCATTGTTGAAAAGGCGGACTCACAACAGTATGTTGAGGGGAACATGGTGAGAATTTGAAGGGCCATCTTCTGCAAGGAAGGAACACCTGCTGCAGGGACCATCTTAGTCCAGAAGGTGGTAGGGTCACAGAGAGACTCCTGCAGTGCAAGGTTTTCCTGAAGCTCACTTAGCTCTGATTGAAGAGAAGCAGCACTAGCCCATGGGCAGATTTTCAGGGCTTCAGTTGAAAATTCTGCGATTTTTTTGACAAGGAATGGATTTTCCAAGCATAGTAAGACTTGTTTTCCCAGAGGGAAATCTCCAAATCGAGTTTGGAAATTTTCAATCAGCTTGTCCAGGAATTCAGCATTATTGTGATGATGATGTTTTCCTGCTTGATTCAAAAGCTTTGGGAAGTGAAGAAGGTCCTGGTGTAAGTCACCCTTGAACAGCTCAAGTTTCTTCTGAAAGGCACAGACAGCTGATGTGAGGTTACACACTGTGTTATGTTTTCCCTGGAGCTTCATGTTCAGATCATTGAGATGGGAGGTAATGTCAGAGAGAAATGCAACAATTTCCATTTTTTCTTCATTTTGCATGAATTCCAAAAATTTGCTTTTGCACTCTTCTGATCCAACAGAAAGGTTTCCAACTCTTTCCGTAATGTCCAAAAGCGCTCCAGTACCTTGCTTTTACTAAGCCACCGGACATTGTTGTGGAGGAGCAAATCATCAAATTCTGCATTGACCTCTGTTAGGAATGAGCGCAACAAGCGATGCTGGAGAGCAGATGATGCCCTCAAAAAGTTCACAAGTCTCATTACTGTTGTCATGACCTCTGCATACTTTTCTTCGAGACTGGCACACAAAACCATCTGATGAATTATGCAATGATATGCAATGAGGTCTGGGTGATGAGCTCTCAAGCGCACCACTAATCCCCTCTCTCTTCCAGTCATACACGGAGCTCCATCAGTAGCAATGGAAATAACATGCTTCAGGTCTATCTCTCTGTCTCTCAACATCTGCATCAGTGCTTCATAAATATCATCCCCTCTTGTGTGTCCACGGAGGGCTGTGAGGCCTAACACATCTTCACAGAATTCTCCCTTCTCTGAAAAATCTGACAAACACCAGAAGTTGTGCGTTGTCTGTGTTGTCTGTGGATTCATCCAAAGCCAATGAAATGTATTTAACCTTTTTTATTGCAGACTTCATTTGGTCAAGCAAATCATCAGCAAGGACTCCAGTTCGCTTTACAGCAGTGGAGTCAGACAAAGATATTTGGTTTATTTTTTGTATGATGTCATCTTTTTGAGTTATAGCAATTGCTAGCAATTGCTATTTCATTCATGCATTCCTTCACAATCTCCGAGTCAGAGAATGGTTTCTTGTGCTTTCCTAAGACCCATGCCACTCTTAGTGAAGCTTCAGTTGCACGCTCCTGTTGCGTGGCTGATCTAACTATTACACTGCATGTTGCTTGGTATGATGATTGCAGTTGTTTGATTTTTCTGGCCCTTACCTCAGATTTAGGGGGGTAATTGTGGTCAAAGTGCCCATGCTTCGAATCATAGTGACGTTTCACGTTACCACTCTTGACAAGGGCAACCGTCTCATTGCAAATTAAACACATTGGTTTTGTGCTCCCCACCGGCAGCACAAATGCATAACTGTCAGTCCACTCTGATTTAAATCTTTCTCCTTTTTTCAGGTTTTGAGCACGCCATGTTATTAGCTAGCAAGGAAACTGGTACCGTTATCAGATGGTTTAGCGACTGCGTTAATGCGCATGACACACACAGTGATGTGTCGCTCATGTACGATTCGTTCATTTTAAACGAATCTTTAATATAAAACCTGAACTTAAGTTGTTGGACCGAATCAATTTCTTTTTTCAAATGTAATCAACATTTTCGTGAGAACTATATGTGTTGGGCTATTTAGCATGACATTTTAATTATATTATGCTGCTGAAATGAGCGAAATGACTCGGAAAAAAGATTCGTTCATTTTGCTGAACGAGATTCAAAGATCCGAGTTTGTAAAATGATCCGGTTGCGGCCAACGTTGAGTGAGTTGTCATGGTGATTACAGTTATTACAGCTCCTGATTGGATATTTGGATTGGACACAGAAGATAAATAAACCACATCTAGTCGGAAAACAATATCGGCGTGAAATCACGCACCAATAATAATTCGCTCGGATCATGACTAAATTATAACATTGATTTTGGCTTCGGTCCAAATTGTATTGCGTCTGGGTCCGGATCCGGACCGGAGTCCGCCTTTTAAGTACCCCCGGTATAGAATATATATGTAGATTAATAAGCCCACATATCGCACATAGCACACGGCGCAATAAAGCTCTCACAGTGCCGCTAACTGTGTGCATTTTTTGCCATTTTTGTACACAGTTGGAGATGCGGAGAATATCAGCATAGCCACAGTTTGCCGCTCTGTACGAATTGTGTAGCTAGGAAATCATTACACAGCATCAACCAATCAAACCATTCTGAAATGCCAGTCCAGAGTAGTGACCTACGATTTAAACGATTTAGTTGATTTGTGATGCCGATTGTATCATCATAAATGTGGAGGCAAAATGACCTATATGTTTAAATTCCTCATAGGTCTCGAGCAGCAAACGCTGCTAAGACGCGGTGAACATCGGTGCTCTTTCTTTCCCCTTATTTCCCATATAGTAAATTGATGAAGCCATGCTCCAGCACTAATCTTTGATTACCAGCACGCAGCGACATCAACCAAATGATTACGTGGTCAATATCCAGCATATTGTGGCAACTCTGGTGGTGCTGCTACTCGCCCCTCCAAATGTGATATCCCTACATGGTGCAGTGGGTAGTGTGCTCGACTATGGAGCTCGTGGGCGCTTGTTCAATTCCCTCTCCGGACGTTACAATTTTTTATGTGTTTACAAAAACACCATCTTGATTTATTGTTTGTTATCTGTTTTGATATTTTGTAAGAAATCCATATTAGGTTACATGTGGGCCTCCATGCTCATGTATTGTGCAGTATATGATGAGGGTGGTAGGGGCCCTGAATCCTCTAGCTACAGCCCTGTGCACAGTCCTACAACCGTTTATTTAAAAAAAAACAGGGAACTGTAATATCATCATAAAATACACATTTGCAATATACCACTGCCCTAGAAATAGCAGTTTTTCATCCAGATCTAAAAATGTGTCTTCTGATTTGACTTTCATTTGCTTTACATGTGCGTTTTCTTTTATTTAAATGACTGTACAAAATCCCATAGCAGGACAAATTCCAGTGTTGGAAAATGTTTCATCAATGGCTGTTTGGTGCTCTTAGTTCTTACCTGTAAAACATAGTAGTGTAGAACTCCTCATGATTTTGGCCATATCTCCACAAACTAAGAGAAACAATATGGGATCAGGTTTAATACCATAATTTTACGTGTTGTCTTTTTTACAATGAATATACATTTTGGCACATAGATCTGATTACTTACCAAATTTTGATCATTGCACGAGACTAGTCATATTAATTCATATATCCTTATTGCAAAGTCACTGTCACCGTAAGGTGAAGCTATCAGGTCTTCACTCCGTGTTTTCCGGTTTGCTTTCATTCATTAACACACCCATAAACTCAATTCATTGTCTTATTGGCACTGTTATGTGAATGTAATCAGCACAATTGTTTAGGCTGTTTAAAACAGGCAGCGGGATCAAAAGTAAATGCCTCACCTAGCAACTGTCTATACATTGTATTTTTAATTTACTTGCTAATTATGAATACACTTCTGCCTCATTTAAAAATACTCGTAGATTCAACAAAGATTTCAACAAATGAAACTCAAAATGACACTCAAAATTTGAAGGTCCAATGACTACAGTGGCTACCATCAGCCGTTAATGGAAGAAGTTTGTAGCCACCAAGACTCTTCCTAGAGCTGCCCGCCTGGCCAAACTTTGCTATCAGGGGAGAAGGGCCTTAGTCAGGGAGGTGTCCAGGAACACCATGGTCACTCTGACAGAGCTTCAGTGTTGCTATGTGAACAGAGGAGAACTTTTACTTTTACTTTCTTAGATTGATGCACTAAACTAAATAATAACTAAACCTACCAGATTCAACCTCAAATAAGCAACCATGGGGAACCTCATAGATGTGGTCCTGACTAATTTGCCCTTTAAATATACCTCTGCTGTTTTCACATAGGTTCTCAGATCACTGCCTTAAACAATCACCTCTTATCTCTCTCAGATACAAAACACTTCTGTGAACAGGCCTTTCAAAATGACCTGAGGTCTATAACTTGAGTGAACACTAATCTATAACTAGTTTATATTTTGGGTTGTTCCTCAAAAGTGAGTTTCTCTCTGTACTAAATAAGCATGCCCTTTTTGTCCTTCCAAAGTTTTTGAAAAACATGTCAATAGACAGATTGTCAACCATCTTCAATACTAAACTATGGTTTAGTATTGTGCATGCTTTTCAACCTATCGCTGCCCACATCTACCCTCTACTTCCCTACATAAACAAACTCAAATCTAAAGACTCTTGCACTTGAAAAGGCATGAGAGTACAGGAGCTTGTAATGAATTCTACAAACTTCCCTTGGTAATGATGATCATTATAGCAATGCTTGACTTTAAGATGATGTCATTTATTGAACTGCCTCAAACTCTCCTGAAAAAACTGAACGTGGTTTACCACAGTGTTATACATTTTGTTACCAATGCCCCATACAACACCCACCACTGCAACCTTTATGCATTAGTCAGCTGGTCGTCATTAACACTCAGCGTTTAACTCATTGGTACCAACTAATTTACAAGTCTCTACCAGGCAAAGTGCTGCTGTACCTAAGTTCTCCTGTCACCATAGCTCTACCCACCCGCAGTCTAAGCTCAAGCAGGTACATTTCCTTAGTCACCCCAAAAGCCTACACTTATACTCTAAATCCGTATTTCACCCATTGCTTCCAAACTCTTATACTGTCTGAACTTTTATACTTTTGCCATTTGCATGGTGGATCATTTCTCCTGTCCTGCTGCCATACCTGTTTGCATTCTTGAATGATTATATTTGCTCAGGCATGCTAAAATAACGGTCATAAAATTTGTGCACACTAATGACCTACCTGCTAGTACATAAAGGACACTGAAGTGTCTAAAGCAAGTATGAGGAGGCTACAATGTGTGTGCGTGTGTGTGTGTGTGTGTGTGTGTGTGTGTGTGTAAATAACCGTCTTTGAAGATGAGGTGGCTATTTGTTCACTAACGCAACAGAACACACCCATAGACAGCACTAATCTTGCCTCCTACTATATCCTGTCATTTCTAGCAGCTATTATTCAGTGTTTAAAAAGTATGCATTGTCAGAACCAGCTAGAGTGATTGACATGTTGATTTAGGATGGTTGACCTGTCAGATGAATAAAAAATGTGGTCTGGTGGGATGTAGCTTTCTTTACATACTTTTTGCACAATGTCTAAGTGTGCCTTAGGGCCAAATCAGACTACACCTGTTTAAGGAAGCCCATCCTACACACACCTTTCCTTTGCACTTCATGGTAGTTGATATATTATCCAGTCAAGTAATGAGTTTTAGAGAAACAGTTTCCATTCTGAGTTTTCTGATGGTGGATGGAAAAACTAAAACCATCTAACGTCCAGACAGGCTGTTCACAGACAGAGATCATAGTTCCTTGTGCTGACCTACCATTAAAATAGCAAAAACAAATCTGTGTAAAAATACATTTAATTCATGGAGGAATATACTACTTTTATTAGCCATGCATGGTTAGGCAAAAAAATTAAGACGAAAATCAACCCAGATTGAACAGAAGGAATGTGAATCGTAGGAAAAGAAAGACAGTCCTCCATGAAAGACAGATGAGTAAAAACTTGAGATTTATGTCAAGTCACATTAGGTCTATGTTAGCTGTTCCTGGCACTGGTTGCCTTGAATCTGTGCAGGGCACAATAAAATGAAAAAAACAAAACAGTTAAAAGCACCAGAGACTGGAAAGAACAAAACATTGGACAGTTCTAAAGTGACCTTCAATGAGTTTTCATCTGACTCTCAAATATCAATGGAAAGAGCTTGCAGTCTGAAGAATGCACCCATCAAACCTGGAGCAGCTGGACCAGATTGCTCAGGAAGAGTGGGCAAATCTACCTGCCAAGTCTCATTGAAAGCTACAGAAAATGTTGCAGTGATTGCCTCAGAAGGTTATGCAACTAAATATTAGATTAAGGGCCATCTTATGCCATTTTTATCAGTTTTATTATTTACAAAAGAACAAAATGAAAGCCAACTAACATCAGACACTTGACTGGATCTATTCTGTCACTAAATACACCTGGTCTCTTGGCTCTGTCATATCCTCACATGGCCTCTCCTATCACTGCTATGCAGATGATACCCAACTATTTTTCTCATTCCCACAGTCTGAAACCCAGGTGGCATCCCGTATCTCTGCATGTCTGACTGACAACTCGGCCTGGATGTCTGCACACCATCTGAAACTCAACCTAGGTAAAACTGAACTGCTCTTCTTCAAAGGAAGAGCCTGCCCGCTCCAGGATCTGTCCATTACGGTGGACAACGTCACAGTCCCTGCTACCCAATGTGGGAAAAACCTTGGCGTGACCCTTGACAACTCCCTCTCATTTTCTGCACACATCAAGGCGGTGTCCCGGTCTTGCAGGTACATGCTCTACAACATTCGGAAAGTAAGGCCGTATCTGACGCAGGAAGCTGCACAAGTGCTGATCCAGGCACTTATCATCTCCCGTCTCGACTACTGCAACTCCCTTCTGGCTGGTCTCCCAGTGCGCCATCAAACCCCTGCAACTCATTCAAAATGCAGCAGCCCGTCTGATCTTCAATCTACCAAAGTTCTCCCACGTCACTCAGCTGTTCCGCACACTACACTGGCTCCCGGTCGAAGCACGCATCCACTACAAAACCATGGTGCTAGCCTATGGGGCAGCAAGAGGAACCGCTCCCTCCTACATCCAGTCACTAATCAAGCCGTACACACCCACGCGAGCACTTCGTTCTGCCACCTCAGGCCTCTTGGTAGTGCCATCCCTACGGGTGGGCAACTCCCGATCTGCTCAGTCTAAATTGTTCTCTGTGCTTGCCCCGCAATGGTGGAACAACTCCACTCTGGAGATCAGATCATCGGACTCTCTACCAATCTTCAAAAAACGTCTAAAAACATTCCTCTTCAAACTGTACCTCCAGTAGCTCCATGAATGGAGCTCCACAACTCTCGCCTGTTCGAAACTTCACTACCGAATCATTCTTCTACGATTATCACCCATTCCTCCTCTCCTAGCACCCCTTCTATCTCTAGCACTTATACTGTAATTTAAAATGGTTAATAATCATTTCCGGGATATTTATGATGATGGTTGATGGTAATTCCATGTTCGTAATTTTATTATTTTAGTTAACCTGGGCGCACTACACTCTGTTATACGTGTGGTCTATATGTATCACAAGTTAATCTGGGCGCACTACACTCTGTTATACTAGTGGTCTATATGTATCATAAATTAATCTGGGCGCACTACACTCTGTTATAGTAGCGGTTTGTACTCGTTCGTGCTGCGCCGTAAACCACACCTCAGACAGTTAGGCTGAATTAATTTAATTACAAACACATTAAACAGGATGACACAAAGAAGTATAAAACTACGAACATTTGAACGATTTATTGGCGTTTGCATTATTTTGAACATCGATACGGTCAACTACATTAAACTTCCCAGCCAGAGTTTCTAATGACACGCCCACGTCGCATCTGAAATGTTACCAGTTAACATGATCACCAGTTAAAACGTAAACCCGGAACTTGATAGCAGGATGTTGGTTGGAGTTGAGACAGAATTGATTGCTTTTCCTTGGTATCCCGGATGTTGATTCTGAATTTCTGACACAGAATTTTTTTGCACTAAATTTCTGACACTGATTTTTTTTGCACTGAATTTCTGACACGGAATTTCTTTGCACTGAATTTCTGACACAGAATTTTTTTGCACTGAATTTCTAACACTGCATTTTTAGACACTGAATCTTGAATGGAGTTACATTTGTCTTACAAATCAAAGAACAAACAAAATTATTACTATTGCAACCAAAAAATATGTATTGCAATCTACTGCTCGAAATCCGGCTGACCAATGGAGACCCGTCTTCTTGGAAGTCATCTAAACCCCGCCCACACGTTACAATTGTGTCAAAAAATTTGCAACTGCAAAAAAAGGCCGAGAGCAAAAACCATGTCAACGTAAGCAGAGATAGAAAAAAAACTGCAATACATTTGTCTTTGCATTTAAAACGTTTTGATTTCTTGCGGATCTCGATACCTTTTCGTGGATGTTTTGCATTCAATATTTATTTTTTGGTTTGCAATACATATTTTTTGGTTGCAATAGTAATCATTTTGTTTGTTCTTTTTGAGACAAATGTAACTCCATAATCTTGTATGCAAATAGATTCAGTGCTAGAAATTTAGTTTCATAATCTGGTGAGACAGATTTTCTTCCATACAAGTCCTTCCAAAGGATGTTGTTTTTCTATTTAATTTTCTATTGTTGCTGCTGTGCTCGTGTGTGTGTGTGTTATTGGGCTACTTAGGTGGTGTGTTGTGTGTCTAACCCCCCATTAGCTAGCTTTTTAGTGTTGGACTGTGTTGTGTTTGTTGTCTATAATAAACTGGGCACACCACTAATGTTTTTAACTTTTTACTACCACTAATGTTTTTAACTCTTTATTACTCCTTGGACTCCAGTCCTCTTGACATAAGCTTATACTGACCTTCTCCCGTTCCTTGCCACCGGCCAAGCCCCCTGGGTAATCCCCTATTCCAAACATTTATCAACACATATTGCCTTCTTTAACAGTAAAGCATTTTCTTTCCTACCCCAATTAATGAATATGAACTGATACTGCATTACTACAGAGCAAACATATCAGGTTGACTTTATCAATCTTTTATTATATATTTTCTTTTATATGCTTAGTTTAACCACCAACCTCCAAAATTATTTTCTCCACAAAATACACCAAACCCAACCTTAATTATACTGCTATAGCCACAATAACCTTTTCTTTTGTTTCTGTTTATAACTCCTTTAGCAGGTTTCTATCAGTCTCTCAGGTGGCTTAACCCTCCGGCTGGGCCTGTTTTTCACAGCTGGTGAGCTGGGTTCAGTTTGACCAGAGTCAGTGGTATTCAGGGAACTTTTACAGTCCTTGTTGCTTGTGGTGTTTGTCACCTCTGGTACCGGTGTTTCATTCTCTGGACTGTTGGTTTGTATAAGAATGTCCACACAATATCTTCTCAAGGCCGCTCCTTGATCTGTTTGTATGAGGAACAGGGTGCTACCTCCTGCTGTACCTTTCCTTGCTGTTTCCACAGTCCTGTTGAGTTGTCCAGAAGGCGGTGGTTTCAGGTACGGCAGGTGAAACCCTACTCTTTAGCAAACACTTCAAACTCACATCTTGAAAACTGTGGGCCATTGTCTGAAAACAGTTCCTGTGGGACCCTGTGTCCTGCAAAAACAGCTAGGACAGCTCTGCTTTGTGTCGACTGCAATGTTGCAACTTTTGGATAGTTGAAGTAGTAGTCTGTGACCACAATATGATGTGTTCCATTGCACTCGAACAAATCAACCCCAACCTTATAATACGGTGCCTGGGCACTGGGTGTGGCATCAGTGGCTCTGCCTGCTGTTTGGGTCTGTATGTGAGGCATATTTCACAAGAAGCTGTTGTATGGCTAATATCTGCGTTAATTCTTGACCAATACATGACTTCACATGCCCTCCATTTGCATTTTTCCTCTCCCAGATATCCTTCGTGTACCTTTTGCTGGTGGAATGAAAAATGTGTTCCCTTTAAATACGATGACATTTACAACAGTGAGTTAATCTCTACACATCCAGTAGTCTTGTATTGCAGCTGGACATGTTTGTTTTTGTTCCGGCCAACCCCTGTCTATTGTCTCATTTAGCAGTCTCATGGTCTGATCCTTTTCTGTCTCTTTCCTGATCTGCTCTGTTCTGTCTTTAGACACAGAAAGAGAAGACATGATCATGTCAACGTAAGCCAGTCTGCATGTTTTCTTTAATCTGCACTGTCACTTTATTTAACTGCGTGAGAAAGTGTGTCTGCAGCAAAAATGTACTTGCCTGGTGTGTAAGTCATGTTTACGTCATACTTTTGCAGCCTTATCATCACGCGTAGTATTCTCAACGGACATTCATTAAGTGGCTTTGACATGATTGCCACCAGAGGCTTTTGGTCCGTTTCCACTTTAAACGCTTGACCATAAACATACTTATGCAATCTTTCGCAACCATAGGTGCTGGCTAACAACTCCTTCTCAATTTGAGAATATCTTGTCTCAGCTGATGTCAAGGCTCTGGACGCATAGGCAACAGGTTGCCAATCTTTGTCATGCAGCTGTAGCAACACTGCCCCTAATCCATACTGTGACGCATCAGCTGATATTCGTGTGCTCTTCTCTGGATCATAGAACTTAAGCACAAGCTCTTTGGTAAGTATTCTCTTCAGATTGTTAAAACAGTCTTCCTGTTTATCTGATCCATGTCTATGCATTTTTTCTAGGAGGCATCTGAGTGACGCTGACTTGATAACTGAGGTACAAACTTTGCCAGATAAGTGACCATATCTAGAAATCTTCTGACATCATCCTTAGTTTTAGGACGTTCCATGTTTTCAATGTCAGAGGTTTTCCTGGGGTCTGGACTAATCGCTGCCTCAGAGATCCCGTCCCCCACAAATGTCAAAGACTTTACTCCAAATTGGCACTTGTCTTTGTTTAACTTTAACTTTACTTGCTGTATGAGGTCTAGCACCTGTCTCAGTCGTTCGTCATGTTCTTCTCGACTGGACCCCATACAGTGTGTTATCCATCATAGTTTCAACTCCTGGTATGTGTTTAAAGATCATGTGTATTTTCTTGTGGTAAACTTCTGGCGCTGACAGGATCCCGTATGGTAGACGTAGAAATTTGTACCTTCCCATCGTTATGTTGAAGGTGCATAGCTTTGAGCTCTCATCATCTAGTCTCATTTGCTAGAACCCTGACGACGCGTCCAGTTTACTAAACCACTTAGCTCCACCAAATTGTGCCATGATCTCTTCCCTTGTCGGCAACTTGAACGCCTTGTTAAGATTCCTGGGATCTAAACAGGTTCTCAGCTTCCTATTTGGGTTTTTCCACAGCTACCAGCGAGCTGACCCATTCTGTAGGTTCATCGATTTTGTGATCACTTCTAACTTAACCATCCTATTAAAATTCTCAATGTGTTTTTCCTTTAGTTTGAATGGTATTTTCCAGCACAGGGTGTACTACTGGAGTCACGTAATGTTTTGTCTTGGTACAAAGTATTCTTCAAACTTTTCTACTAGCATACTCAGTGTTGCACCCTCGTCTAGTTGGAAATTGTTTTATATATCCAGCGCATCCTCACCTATAACATGCAGGAAGATTGACGCTTGTATTTTGCCGTCTTCTCCCCCACGTCCACTTGCAGTCATATATATGTTGAATCTTTGTTTAAACCTTAATATATCAATTTTCTTTTTGCGAGTTTTCACCCCGTTGCTAGCGTTAGCCTTTTTTATTAATCCTTGCGGTTTTCAATACTTCACCCTTTTTTGCAGCAATTATCCTGCTTCTGACACCATGTTGTGTTCTGTTGTCTATAATAAACTGAGCACGCCACTAATGTTGTTATAAGAACACTGAACTCTTTGTTACTCCTTGGACTCCTTCCTCTTCTTGACATCCGCTTCCACTGAACCTCTCCTGTTCCTTGCCACCCGCCATGCCCCCTGGGTAATCTCCTATTCTAAACATTTATCAACACAGACTGTTCGAAAATGTTGCATATGGTTTTTTATTACTAAATTATTAAAAACTGCTAAGCCAGCTAGTTATTGCTTGTTTTTTTTTGCATTTGGATTGCCCGCGGGCGTTGCAGTTAGTAATTCAAATCAATATGTAAGGCTGAAAAGCTACAGCCTTGTCCTTCCATGACTTTTCCTAAATACATGGTTTTGGTCAATCTATATGAAACTGGACCCGTTTTGGTCCGATATGAACACTGTGCGCAGCATAACCGGTTTACTTTGCGTGTCCTGCTCAGGACACAACAACTGAAGCTGTGAGCTGACTGTGGACGGAAAGATACATATAAATAGATTCGCTTATCGACCAATCATGCGCAAATCATTTGATTGTGCACGTCGCATGTGATCTAAAATGTTTTAACACTACATCAAAACAGGACATACAGTTTGATGGATTTTCATTTATTTGATTTTTTTAAATTTAAACGCCATAGCCTGTGCATTACTTCCGTAGTTATAGCATTCTAGACATATAATGTCGATATTGGAACTCCTATACCGTTTAACCAATAGGATTACTGATACCACTGCGACGTACTATGGTTGACACCCCCCTCATTTGCCTAAGGTTCAGGAAATACAGAAATAAATATATACGGAAATAAATAAACGGAAATAAATGTCAACGGAAATAAATATAAACGGAAATAAATACTTACAGAAATAAATGATTGATTTACCAAGAAAGTTCTTTACGACAGATAAAACTACAGATGGCAAGGTATAATAAATGCTTTCACCAATTACATGGCCAGAGACATGGTGACAATACAAGCGGTTGAGAGGGGTGGTTTCAAACAGGTTTTAAAGACAAGATACACACTGCATGGATGAAAATACTTTAGTGAAACAGCGCTGCCCAAATAGTGATGACCACATGTGGTCTCCACTCATACTGCTTGAGGCACAGGGGTCAGGTTTTGACATCCCCCCTTGTGCAAATCAAACTGTCCTGCCTATTTGAGGATCCATCTTTTCATTGTACTTTGGTGTGTCAAGTATGTGCGTAACTTCATTCCAATAAATACCCTGCAGAAGTTACTATCATCGGGTCAGTCTGATCACAGCACTGTGTGAAGGCTTTCCTCAACCCTATTCTTTAAGCTTGCTAGGGAATGATCTGATCAATGCAAATGCTACTACCTGTATTTAAGAAATGGTTTCTTAATTGCAATTAAAACCTGTTAAAAGTGTCAACTGTAACATACTCTCGTGCGTCTTACTTTAA
Organism: Dallia pectoralis; assembly: GCA_029465975.1. Lineage (NCBI taxonomy): Eukaryota > Metazoa > Chordata > Actinopteri > Esociformes > Umbridae > Dallia > Dallia pectoralis. Next base: position 13,965,781 of record CM055742.1, on the reverse strand, counting down.
GTTCGAATTCAGCGATTAAAGTCTAAATTTCCAAGACAGGCATCTAGTAAGAATGCCACCTGGGCGCCTCCCTAGAGAGGGGTTCCAGGCATGTCCAGCTGGGAGGAAACAACGGGGAAGACCCAGGACTCGGTGGAGAGATTATTTCTCCACACTGGCCTGGTAACGCCTCGGGATTCCCCAGTCAGAGCTGGCTAATGTTGCCAGGAAAAGGGAAGTTTGGGGTCCCCTGCTAGAGCTGCTACCCCTGCAACCCGACCACGGATAAGCGGTTGAAGATGATGATGATGATAATGGTATTATGGCACCATAAAGGCCTAAAAATTAGTGCTTGGCGTTTGTGCATATTTGTTGTTTGCCCGTGATGTGACTAAACATATTTTATTCTCCGCTTTACTACACAATCGGTCCTTCTGACGCAAAGACGAACAAGATGTGCCATCAGTAGGGGTGTGCGATATTGACAAAAAATGATCTCGATATTTTTTGGGATTTTGCCGATAACGATAATCAGACGATATTTTGCAATATTCAAAAATGTTTTTGTGAATGCCTTATATTTTACTAGCTTCGTTTAACAATGTCAATAGGATATTAATATATTACTAATTGAAACATTGTTGGAATGGGTATTTATTATTTTATTATTTATGAATGAACGGCAGGCATCTTTAAATTTGGAACACAAAGAGAATAACACTTTTTTATTTACACCCATGACATCACTACTAGGGATTTTATATGTAACATAATATTTTGCTGTTGTGATTTGCTGTCTATGGGACAGACAGAAAAGTATCCCCTAAATGATGTATGTGGTCTTGTGTGTTCTCATCCATGATGTGACACAGACTCCGACCATAAGACGGGTTCCCCATTGTTTTCACCGACTGTGTCAAATGCAATGTGACGGTACTGTCATTGTCAATGGAACCGTTCAAAACAATGCTTTGATTCTGTTGCACTGGTCTGTGTTGCATTTCGGATGCTGCATGCGTTCAACACTTTCAACCTTTGCTTTTTTAACCATACACAACCATAGTTGCGAATTCTTTTGTAAACCTCAAACCAGCGTCCCTCCGATGCCCCAACAGAAAACACTGGTAGATTCAGGATGATTATGGATGCTACCAGCAGGGCCTACTAACACGGTGGGACAAAAAATGACCAGTAGTGTATTATGTCAAAATAAATTATTATTCAAGGATTCATACATTTTAAATACACAGGCTAAATGCATATTTGTATACGTTTTTGAAATACTAGATGAACATAAAGGATCATAAATGAATACAAATCAAATTAGAATTTGATTCGAATAAATATATATTTTTTAAATATAAATAATGTAATGTAATGAACTATATGACACAATAACAAGTCATATACACTGTATTTTCTTATAGAGCATACGGCAATCTGCACTTCATATGCATTGCAGTAGCATAGCTCAATTTAGAATTTCATGGCAAAGGCTGTGAATGCTTTTATACATGTGTTTTTTTTCTTAATTTTTTAAAGATTCCCAATGATTATCATAATGGAATATTGTGTTCAGAATTATTTGGGAAAAAAACTGATTCAATTAATTTTGCAAACAGGCTGTAACATAACAACATGTGGATAAAGTGAAGCGCTGTGAATACGTTCCGTATGCACTGTATGAGTTCACTCATTAAGACCTAAAATAGAATTATAATTTTTAGTTGAGACTTGGTAGAACATAAGGCCAACCTAGAATTTTACTCGAGTTCCAAATCTCAATATAAAATTGTCATTTTGTTTCTTAATTAATGTGTTCTTTTAATATAGAATGAGTAGTCCTGTTAGCATGGTAACAAATATAGTAATTCCAACTGGATTTCTCAAGGTGTTGGCTGCTGCTGTTGTGGATGTTGGAGCAGTTGCACTAATGGTGCTTGTATCAGTAATATCTAGGAAGCTGATGTTGTTTTTCAGAGAATCAATCAAATTCTGGATTGCAATCGACGAAATGGGAACCGCTGGTTGGTTTATGAAAATGAGGGTGATCTTGACAATAATTGATCCTTTCCTGTAAATGAGGAATTGTTTATTATTGTTATTATTTTGTTATAAAGTTTTATTATTTAAATAGTGTATATGTAAAATGTTCTTATGCTCTATATCAATGTCATACGAATTTAAAATCACAAAATGTGTAAGCTAATACAAAAAACATAGATCTTAATCTGCAGCACCTTAATTTTAGGTCATAAAAACATTGGACTAAAACATAATGGATAAAAGTCCATAAAGAAGTCGAAGTCAGTGTATGAGTAGGTACTTACGTGAATTCAATGATACTAGATCTTAGAGACGTGAGAGGGTATATTTTTCTGTATCCACGATTCACCTGAGGATAAAATTTATTACAACTGAGAACTTTACAACCTTACTTTCAGCTATAATGTTAGCATCAGAGTAAACTTAATATAAACACTACTCACCTCTGTAGTCACGTTTAAAGCCAGATCCTGATAATCTTTTGAGGTAGGGTCTGAATATGTAGGTAGGAAGATTCGGTTCATTTTGAATCCTAATTGAAGTGACCCTTCCTTTCCAATTGGTGCAGCAGCTGAATATATAGTTGCTAATGATACAGTTGTTTTTGTGGTAGCTGCAGCTGTGGTTGTTGTGGTAGAAGATAAGGTGGGTGATGAAATTGATGCTTTGGTTGTGGGAGAAGCGGTTGTGGTTGTTGGAGAAGTTGTTGTGCTTGTGAAAGGAGATGTGGTTGTTGAGGATCCAGCCGTTGTAGATAACAATGTTGTTGTTGTTGTGGGATCCACTGTGGATGCTGTCGTGGTTGTTGTGGGTGATGCAGTTGTTGTTCTGGATGCAGCTGTGGTAGTTGTAGATACCTCTGTTATTGTTAGTGCTACTGTGGTTGACGTGGATGCTGTTGTGGTTGTTGTGGTACCTGCCATGGTAGTTGTGGCAGCTGCAGTGGTTGTTGTGGGAAGTGCTGTGGTTGACATGGCTGCTGTTGTAGGAACAACCGTGGTTGTTGTGGAAACTGCTGTGATCGATGTGACAGCTGCTGTTGTAGTTGGAGCTATTGCGGTTGTTGTGGCAGATGTTGTGTTTGTTGCCGGAAGTGCTGTGGTTGACGTGGGAGCTGTTGTGGTTGTTGGAGCTATTGAGGTTGTGATTGGAGCTATTGTGGTTGTTGTGAGTGCAGCAGTGTTTGTTTGGGGAATTGGTGTCATTGTGGAGGTTGCATATGTGGTTGTTGTGGTAGCTGCCGGGGTAGTTGAAGCAGCTCCAGTGGTTGTTGTGGGAAGTGCTGTGGTTGACATGGAAGCTGCTATTGGAGCTAATGTGGTTGTTGTGGCTGCCGATGTGGTTGTTGTGTTAGCTGCCAGGGTAGTTGTGGCATCTGCAGTGGTTGTTGTGGAAACTGATGTGGTAAATGTGACAGCTGCTGTTGTAGTTGGAGCCATTGTGGTTGTTGTGGCAGCTGTAGTGTTTGTTGTTGGAAGTGCTGGGGTTGACGTGGCAGCTGCTGTGGTTGTTGGAGCTATTGAGGTCGTTGTTGGAGCTATTGTGGATGTTGTGAGTGCAGCAGTGTTTGTTTGGGGAATTGGTGTGGTTGTGGAGGTTGCATCTGTGGTTGTTGTGGTAGCTGCCAGGGTAGTTGAAGCAGCTCCAGTGGTTGTTGTGGGCAGTGCTGTGGTTGACGTGGCAGCTACTGTTGAAGCTAATGTGGTAGTCGCTGTCGATGAGGTTGTTGTGGTAGCTGCCAGGGTAGTTGAAGCAGGTGCAGTGGTTGTTGTGGGAAGTGCTGTGGTTGACGTGGCTGCTGTTGTGGCAGCTGCTGTGGTTGTTGTGGGAGCTACAGTAGTTGTCGTGGGAAGTGCTGTGGTTGAAGTGACAACTTCAGTCATTGTTGTGGCAGCTTCAGTGGTTGTTGTGGCAGTTGCATTGGCTGTTGTGGCAACTTCAGTGGTTGTTGTGGCAGCTGCCATGGAAACTGTGGAAGCTGCAGTAGTTGTTGTTGGAAGTGCTGTGGTTGATGTTGTTTCTGCTGTAGGCGCAACAGTGGTTGTTGTGGCAGCTGCTGTGGTTGTTGTGGGAGCGACAGGGGTTGTTGTGGGAAGTGCTGTTGTTGAAGTGGCAACTTCAGTGGTTGTTGTGGCAACTGCCATTGTAGTTGTGGTAGCTGCATTGGCTGTTGTGGCAACTTCAGTGGTTGTTGTGGCAGCTGCCATGGACATTGTGGAAGCTGCAGTAGTTGTTGTTGGAAGTGCCGTGGTTGATGTTGTTTCTGCTGTAGGAGCAACAGTGGTTGTTGTGGCAGCTGCTGTGGTTGTTGTGGGAGCGACAGTGGTTGTTGTGGGAAGTACTGTGGTTGAAGTGGCAACTTCAGTGGTTGTTGTGGCAACTGCCATTGTAGTTGCGGTAGCTGCATTGGCTGTTGTGGCAACTTCAGTGGTTGTTGTGGCAGCTGCCATGGACATTGTGGAAGCTGCAGTAGTTGTTGTTGGAAGTGCTGTGGTTGATGTTGTTTCTGCTGTAGGCGCAACAGTGGTTGTTGTGGCAGCTGCTGTGGTTGTTGTGGGAGCGACAGGGGTTGTTGTGGGAAGTGCTGTTGTTGAAGTGGCAACTTCAGTGGTTGTTGTGGCAACTGCCATTGTAGTTGTGGTAGCTGCATTGGCTGTTGTGGCAACTTCAGTGGTTGTTTTGGCAGCTGCCATGGACATTGTGGAAGCTGCAGTAGTTGTTGTTGGAAGTGCCGTGGTTGATGTTGTTTCTGCTGTAGGAGCAACAGTGGTTGTTGTGGCAGCTGCTGTGGTTGTTGTGGGAGCGACAGTGGTTGTTGTGGCAGCTGCTGTGGTTGTTGTGGGAGCGACATTGGTTGTTTTGGGAAGTGCTGTGGTTGAAGTGGCAACTTCAGTGGTTGTTGTGGCAACTGCCATTGTAGTTGCGGTAGCTGCATTGGCTGTTGTGGCAACTTCAGTGGTTGTTGTGGCAGCTGCCATGGACATTGTGGAAGCTGCAGTAGTTGTTGTTGGAATTGCTGTGGTTGATGTTGTTTCTGCTGTAGGCGCAGCTGCCATGGACATTGTTGTTGTTGGAAGTGCTGTGGTTGATGTTTTTCTGCTGTAAGCAGTGGTTGTTGTGGCAGCTGCTGTGGTTGTTGTTGGTTGTTGTAAAGTGCTGTGGTTGATGTGGTGTTTCAACTGCCATTGTAGTTGTGGTAGCTGCATTGGCTGTTGTGGCAACAGCTGGTTGTGGAAGCTGTTGTTGTTGGAAGTGCTGTGGTTGATGTTGTTTCTGCTGTAGGCGCAACAGTGGTTGTTGTGGCAGCTGCTATGGTTGTTGTGGGAGCGACAGTGGTTGTTGTGGGAAGTGCTGTGGTTGAAGTGAGAGCTACAGTGGTTGTTGATAGAAGTGCTGTGGTTGAAGTGGCAACTTCAGTGGTTGTTGTGGCAACTGCCATTGTAGTTATGGTAGCTACATTGGCTGTTGTGGCAACTTCAGTGGTTGTTGTGGCAGCTGCCATGGACATTGTGGAAGCTGCAGTAGTGGTTGTTGGAAGTGCTGTGGTTGATGTTGTTTCTGCTGTAGGAGCAACAGTGGTTGTTGTGGCAGCTGCTGTGGTTGTTGTGGGAGCGACAGTGGTTGTTGTGGGAAGTGCTGTGTTTGAAGTGGCCAACTGCCATTGTAGTTGTGGTAGCTGCATTGGCTGTTGTGGCAACTTCAGTGGTTGTTGAGGCGGCTGCCATGGACATTGTGGAAGATGCAGTAGTTGTTGTTGGAAGTGCTGCGGTTGATGTTGTTTCTGCTGTAGGAGCAACAGTGGTTGTTGTGGCAGCTGCTGTGGTTGTTGTGGGAGCGACAGTGGTTGTTGTGGGAAGTGCTGTGGTTGAAGTGGCAACTTCAGTGGTTGTTGTGGCAACTGCCATTTTAGTTGTGGTAGCTGCATTGGCTGTTGTGGCAACTTCAGTGGTTGTTGTGGCAGCTGCCATGGACATTGTGGATGCTGCAGTAGTTGTTGATGGAAGTGCTGCTGTTGATGTTGTTTCTGCTGTAGGAGCAACAGTGGTTGTTGTGGCAGCTGCTGTGGTTGTTGTGGGAGCGACAGTGGTTGTTGTGGGAAGTGCTGTGGTTGAAGTGGCAACTTCAGTGGTTGTTGTGGCAACTGCCATTGTAGTAGTGGGAAGTGCTGTGGTTGAAGTGGCAACTTCAGTGGTTGTTGTGGTAACTTCAGTGGTTGTTGTGGCAGCTGCCATGGTTGTTCCAGTGGTTGCTTCATTGCTTGTTGTGGCAACTCCAGTGGTGTCAATTGTAGATGATTGTGTTGCACTCTCATTCAGAATTGTCATTGCTATAAGCACTGGATAGAATGGAATTGTACAGAAATATACTTATTTACAATATTTTTACCTTCTCTCAGGAGTCAATAGAATTTTTTTTCCCTCTTTGACTTAACCTTAATGTTTAAAAAATATTAGCTCTCACTTATTACCTGTTAGATGTAGTGGAGTAGCTCTTCTCATGATTCTGGCAATTTATCCCGCCACTATAAGAGAAGGAAGGAATGAGGTTTAATGTCTCATATGTTACTTTTCATGGATGTTCTTTCTTGATGTTATTTTTGTACTTTCATGATTTGGACTTTTAACGGGGCTGACCCAGTTGCTATGTATGACACAATATTTTAAAGACTGTGATTGGTTGGATGTCCAATAAGGAAAAAAAGAGTGATTTTAAATATAGGGTCTATTCTACGTCTTCACTTTGAAATTAAATCCGTAATTTTTCCTATTTGTTCTTTTCTAATAACTATGCGTACCTTTAAATGGTTATTAGGGTTTGATATTCGCAGGAATAATTAGAAGGCTCTTTTGTGTTTGTTGGAGTAAGACATGGAAAAGAATGGAGCCATACAGTTTTTAGACATCTATCTCTCTTTTGTTTACTATTGAGTCGTATTTTTATTTCAATGTTTTTCAGTATTTTTATAAGTTGATACTTTGTGCCAATTATTATTTGTTACGAAGTGAAATTAAAACTAAAATAACTTGATTGAAGTGTTCTGTGGATTCATGCAAAGGTAATAGTTGAGCGTCAAACTAAGGCTACAACGATGGAAACTCTAGATAGTGATTACTTTAATTTCTTGCGCTATGGCATTTCTGCGCTGTGTCTGAGATGTTAGCGCGTCTCTAATAAGATCAGTCAAAAACATGATCCCTGCATGATCTAATCTATAGCATCTTATTAACTCATTGTCATCCATTGTCTGCAACACATTTATTCTCCCTCTGTCTTTCGGCCCTTTTCTCCTCTGCTAAAGAAACTCTTAAGCCTCTTAAAAGTCCTCACCCGTGCTCATAACAATTTTGAACTTAAGACCTCTTTTAAGGGTTAATGCTTTCTGAATGACTTTTTTCCTTACTAAGATTTTTCTTTAATTTTGAAAGTAAACGCCCACATTTCTAAGACTTTTCTTAGAAATTGGTCACTAGGAGCTACTCTTTTCATTAACATTCTTTATGAATGCCCAGATCTTAAATTCTTATGTTAGGTTAAAACAACTTTGAAAAAAATGAAAATGATGGGTAACAACCAAACAGTGGATATGACAATGAAAATTTCTCAACAGTGCAAAAAAACTATGAACACACTTTGAATGTTGCTGACAATATTAGTGGGATATTTTGATATACATTTATATATTTGTTTTTTGCAACCACTAATTAAAACATAATAAATCATCATTAATCATTTTAAGACTTACCTGCTCGCAATTCTGTTTTGTAATCTCCAAAGCTGAATAAACTATTTGTTTCCAGAATTATGCACACTGATTCCGTTAAAGTATTAGGTGATTGTGAAGTCACCTTTATATGTGTTTCAAAACTATTGCTGCCCTACCCATGTGCTCCTGTTTTCTTTCATGTGCAATCTGACGTATGAATGACTATTCTTAAGAAAATGTTGACTTAGTTGAGCACAGCAATCTTTAGACAGTCTGTCCTGATAACAGCGTAGGGGTTTTTTGTCTGCTAACGCAATCTAACATAAAAAAAATGTCACACCCGATCAATGATGCAGAGAACCCATCCTTTGACGAGTAAGTACATTTTTGAACTTTGGAACAATCCGTGCTTTGGTGAATGTTAAAAAGTCGTGGCAATTTGTGTCTGAAATATTTTAGACAAATTTGACAGAGATGGATTCCTAGCAGATTCAATTATTTAAACTAATTTAGCCTTTGACTTCATGAATCAAGTGTGACAGTGTAGGATAAAAACAATTGTGTGAAACACCTATAGATGCCCGAGGAAATGTTTCAAAACTAATTAAAGGAATTCATGTCACACTTTTGACTTTTTATATATTTTTTGCACCTGCATTTCATTCACATCACATGTTGACAGGTCATAATTTGTTAGAGACATTATATATTTTATTTCAGTTGTATTCATCAAGGTAGGTTAATTGAGTTTTTCTTTATAATTATTTGCTGCATGGTGTCTTGAAGGATGCTGTTGTGTATTTACTGGAATTAATTATACATTTAAGGCACTAATGGAAGTGGGCAAATGAAGTGTCAATGTTATAGAGGATCTTAATTAATTATACTTTTAAGGCACTTATGAGGATCTTATAACATTGATACTATCAAACCTTATTTAAAATGATGATTTAGCCAAATGCTTTAACGTCTCCGAAACAAAATTAAAGCATTCTCATAAGAGCTCCCTATGCAGTGATAGCAACTCAAACATTTCTTAATGAGTTAAAAGTGATTAATATGTTGCGTTTTAAGGTTTGTTCCAGCTATTGGTGCAAGGAACTGAAAGATATGACAGCCAAAGGCTGTATTGACTGTAGGACTGAGCGCAGTGAGGTATCTATTAAAGCACATATTTCTATTCTGAGGAGCAAGCGAATGGGGAATTTGCCCGAAAGTGGATTGTAGATAAGCTGCTACCAGTGAGTCTGGCGGTGTGTGTGAAGCAATGGGCAATGTACCTGTCACAACCTGATCGGTCTCACCTGGCTTGTCATTGTCTCCACCCCTTTCCACCAGGTGATCCCCATGTACTGATTGTTCCCTGTGCGTTATATATCAGCATTTCCTATAACCTGTTGCCAGATCGTTTGTCATGTACACGTGTTTCCCGCATACACTTGTTGTTACCTGTGACTTGTCCCTGCCTTATTCTCCTGCTGACCAGTTTCTGTTCCCTCGACTCTGAGCCTGCATATCCTTGTCTTCTGATCCTGCCCAACCCTTGCCTGTATTACGACACCAAACCATTTATTTCTTTTGTTTTTGCTTCATGTACATAGTAATTAAAATAATTATATTGATTTATAATCCAATTGCTACAGTTATCTGTACGATGGTTGAACTGGATATTTCAAGAATGCTGACTAACTGGTGTAGCTGACTTATTATTGTTGCTTTGCAAAGTGAGTCATGTGGGAACTCAGACATGAGTGTCACACTTTACACGTCACACTCTTTGTTGTTTGTTAATAAAACCACCTCAAACGCAATTGGGGTGGCAAGGTGGCCTACTGGTTAGGGGCTGGGGTCTGGAAGGTCCCTGGTTCTAATCCCCCCCATCATCAACGTGAAAACCTTGTCGTTCTGTCCTTGAGCAAGACAGTTAACCCTAAAATGCTCCCCGTGTGTCGTTGACGTGGAAGTTGTATCATGTAACTGATTAGGGCTGCCCCCTGCCCCTCAGGGTTGGGTAAAATGCAGAGAACACATTTCAGTGGAAGCAGTTGTACAACTGACAATATTGGTCTATTCATATTGTTCCTGGGCCTGGGTCCATCCGCATTACACACCTCACTGACAGACATTGACTAAAATATTGCAGACTAAAATATCTCTACTCACCCGCACAAACAAATGCTGTTAACATGCTGAACTCTGAAACCATTTGGTAAACTTGCATGCACACTGCTATCTTATTTACTTGATTTGCCATTTGCACAATGCATTCCAGTTGTACTCCTCATTGCTACCTCTAGCCCTACACACTACTAGCCAATGTATTATAATTGCCATTTGCACAGTGTTCACTGTTTGTACTATCCATTTACCAATTGTGACATGGATAAGGAAATGTGCAGGTTTTTATTTCAACAATATAGCGAATGTGGGAATGTACGGAGGGCAATACAAATATATAAACACAACTTCCTGTCAGTTTTTTTTCAAATATTTCAATATTAATTTGGTTTACTTTAAAATAATTTGTGCGGTACATCAGTATTATATATCACTATTAGGAGCTTTCAGTTCGCAGTACGCCGCTGTATCTTTTAGCCAGTAATCTTGGTTTGAGGAATGGGTGATTGTCCCCATTGTCTCCATAATGGGTGATTGTCCCCATTGTCTCCATAATGGGTGATTGTCCCCATTGTCTCCATAATGGGTGGTTGTCCCCATTGTCTCCATAATGGGTGATTGTCCCCATTGTCTCTATAATGGGTGATTGTCCCCATTGTCTCCATAATGGGTGATTGTCCCCATTGTCTCCATAATGGGTGATTGTCCCCATTGTCTCCATAATGGGTGGCTTGATCGCCTTTTCAGATGCAGGCCAAATAAAAAATGTGAAACTGAAGCACGCCTTGGTGCTACAGACGAAAGATATGATTTAGTAAATTGTGTCAAACCTTCTACTTTAAATTAGGGCTGTGAGGTAATGGACACTTAAATACTTTGACATTAACGAGGTTTCATTTCATTTTGCATTAGAGGAAATTAATAATAAAATACTTAAAAAAGCGTTTGTGCAAAATGACACTTTATTGAAGGTTTGACACACTTTGCGTTTGGTTAGCTGGGTGGACTTTTGTTTTGGTTGTGCATATTATTTGTTGTCTGTCTGATCAGTGTGTGTGTGGTTTTTTCCCATTATCGTACTAAACATATTTTATTCTCCCGAACATACATTTTGCATCGTGTGACATTCATCAACTGCTTTGGCAAAGAAAATGCATTGTGTACAGACATTAAACAATACCACACAAAGATATCAGCAAACACAGGAAGCCTATATAAGATCCTAATGAAGGAATGGGCACCAAGTGTGTGCAACAGACAAGACCATGTGACGATGAGGGCGCGGTGGCCACTAATAAGCCGGTGGCAAGGAACGCCAAAGCCTGCCCCTAGATGGCGGTAGAGCTGCTTCGGAGGGAGTCGTGACACAAACACAACCTCCACATTCAGGGCCGGCCCTAGCCCCATTGGCTGCCCTAGGCGATACTAAGATTTGCCCCCTCCCCCCCACCTACCACCCAGGGCCACTTTGAACCACATCCATTCCATGTTATGATTCTAATATAAATTACAGGTACACTATGTTGTATGTATTAGAATTTAATAAATGTACTACAGGCAACATGCGTTTTTTTGTAACTTTGACACTTTACAAACTATTAACAACAAATGAATACGCTATCTGGCTTTATGTGCCCCTTGATACATTCTGCGCTGTCCCTGCCAAATAAATACAAATAAAATGTAAAAGATATTAAGCCACAAAAAATTAAAATAAATTAAACATTTTAAAACAAATATAATAATAATAATAATGATAAAAACATCAGTATGTCAATATTTGTGTGTTTAAATATGGAATGCACCCAGTAATGTGTGTAAAATATGATAGTAAATCATATTGTCAACCTTTCCTCTTCCTGTCTGAATGCCTCGTCACAGCTCTGGGGCGATAGAGAAAGCGCCCCAAGGATTGCTAATTTAAGATATGAATAATTGACATAACATTTAGCCAATCAGCGTTCCTGAATCGAATCTAAGAAGGGCGCATTTTTCAGCGCCCCAAGCTCGTCCCTGATAAAATAAGGACCGGGTTCTAGGGGCGCTATTTATACTAGACAACGAGACCCTACCCTCACTCGGTGGAATCTCTCCTCCACCGAAGTCAAATCCTGACAAGTGTCGTTTTTGGATTACAGAAAACATGCATAACAGAAAACATGCCTGACAACTTCAGAGCAGAGTTCCCAAAACCCTTTGCAATTCAAAGTCAGACTTACTCAAACTACAAATCTGCCAACACACTTAAATGCGCGCCAAACCCTGAGGAGCTAACCAAAACATCACCTTGTCAGCTAACGTTAACGTTATATAGCATACCGGTTGTTCATACGCTAGCACACGCTGCAAATAAACGTTATACTCGCGTAGTCCGTTTGATTTGTAATAAAGATTATAGAAGTGAATAGAGACTTACCCAGCTTTGCATGAACAGTGTTGCTCCTTGATATTGTTAGTCACAGCCTCCATCTCGATTAATAGGATATGCGGTGGTTCTTTTTTTGACTGTGACCGGTATGGTTTTGTTTCTTTGGATGCCTTGTTCCTTGCGTTTCACCTGTATGTCTTGAATATAGCCTTCGAACGCATATTGCAGCCCCTCTTGTTTGCTATTATTATTTATTTATTTACTTCTTTATAAAGGTTTGATAAAATTTCAGCAGGAAGAGCTGTCACAGCATAAGCCATGTTGATACCAAACCAGAGAAAGTTGTCGGACGTAGCAACAGTAACTAAGGGGGGCTTAGCCAAAGGTTAATTGAATTTCAAATGGCGGGGCGCCTTGTTTAATGATGATTTTATTTCACCAGGGTTTTATTTCATTTTATTTCGTTAATCAGTGTTGTTGAGAGAAAGATGTTTACTTAAGGGCACCACTAGAGGGCGCCCCCACGAATTTGGTGCCCTAGGCGGTCGCCTAGGTCGCCTATAGGAAGGGCCGTCCCTGTCCACATTAGCTATTCCTTGAGTCCTAAGAGCTAACTTATCTCCAGTGATGTAAAATATTCTATAACAATCTGCTCTTTTTAACATACAGGTGCAACTAAAAAAAATTGCATATCGTGCAAAAGTTCATTTATTTCAGTAATTCAACTTCAAAGGTGAAACTAATATATTATATAGACTCAATACATGCAATGTGAGGTATTTCAAGCCTATGAAAACCCCAAATTAAAAATCTCAGAAAAGTAGAATATTGTGAAAAGGTTCATGATTGTAGGCTCAAAGTGTCACACTCCAATCAGCTAATTAATCCAAAACACCTGCAAAGTGTTCCTGAGCCTTTAATTGGTCTCTCAGTCTGGTTCAGTGGAGTGCCCAATCATGGGGAAGACTGCTCACCTGACAGTTGTGCAGAAAACCATCATTGACACCCTCCACAAGGAGGGAAAGCCTCAAAAGGTAATTGCAAAAGAAGTTGGATGTTCTCAAAGTGCTGTATCAAGGCACATTAACAGAAAGTTAAGTGAAAGGGAAAAGTGTGAAAGAAAAAGGCGCACAAGCAGCAGGGATGACCGTAGCCTGGAGAGGATTGTCAGGAAAAGGCCATTCAAATGTGTGGGGGAGCTTCACAAGGAGTGGACTGAGGCTGGAGTTACTGCATCAAGAGCCACCACACACAGACGGGTCCTGGACATGGGCTTCAAATGTCGCATTGCTCTAGTCAAGCCGCTTCTAAAAAACAAACAACGTCAGGAGCGTCTTACGCTAAAGAAAAAAATAACTGGTCAGTTTCTCAGTGGTTCAAAGACCTCTTTTCTGATGAGAGAAAATTTGATGAGAGCAAATTTTTATCTCATTTGGAAACCAAGGTCCCAGAGTCTGGAGGAAGAATGGAGAGGCACACAATCCAAGATGCTTGAAGTCCAGTGTGAAGTTTCCACAGTCTGTGTTGGTTTGGGGAGCCATGTCATCTGCTGGTGTTGGTCCACTGTGCTTTAGTCAGCGCAGCCATCTACCAGGACATTTTAGATCACTTTTTGCTTCCTTGTATAACAAGAAATGTTATAGGAATGTATGGATTTACCACTGGCATATGTCAGAAATTTTAACCTGTGAAGAAACATACTTAGGATAAAACATAACACACAAAAAAATTATATAATCCGCTGTCACTACAGCATCTAGCAATATTAAAAACTGTCAGGAACCAGAAACCATCATATTTTAGCCACGTCATTTTCATTCTGATTTTAATTGATATTTGGTGACAATTGAGAATACACTTAATACTTAATACTTTGTTGTGAACCGTTTACACATTATTCTGTTTTGTAATGTGTGCACTTGGAGTATGCGTTGCACTTGGAGGATGTGTTATTCTATTGTTTTGGAATTCAATCTTTCTGGTTAGGCTACCAATCACTTTAACCCATCATTCTCTCTTCAGTCAATTTTATTTTATTCAGATTGTATTCAAGTTATGTAGGTTACTTTGGAAATAATAGGGGCATTTCAATGAGCTTACAGAAAACCAAGCTATAGGGCTATGCCTAACGGTAACGGTAACTGCTAATAATTTTGTCCATCTTGCTAAAAGGGCTTCTAGATGATCCATCTCAAGCGGGTGATTTTTTTAAAGCCATTCCTAGACTGATCAAATAGCACATTAAAGACTGAACTACTTTTTTTGGCCACAAGATGTCACCTAATCATCAAACGAAAACACAAGCTATTTTTGCCCTATGAACAGGGCCTACAAATGTGTTGTACTTGTTCAAAATAAGTTTTTACATTGTTCGCATAACTACTGTGCAAAATATTCCAAACAAATTTCTGGATCAAAAAGTGCCCTGTATTATACATTTTGAAATACAATTGTGTGTGTGTCAATTCATTAAAAATGAAAAAATTATATTTCCCAATGAACCAACTGACATTTATAAGGGTCACAACAGTCACAAAATGCTTACACAATGCTAAAACCTAATAGCATGGAACAACAAAAAGTTATGCACGTCAGAGAAAATCAGAAAGAAAACATGGCCAGATCTAGGTGTGCAAAGCTGGTAGAGGCATACCCAGTCGCTAAAACAAAATACTAAAGTGTCTGAAAACATATATGTATTTTCAAGAAATTAGCACACGCACTTGCCTTGTCGCTATGTTGTATTGTGGGTGGACCCCAAACGCAATGAAGTGTGCCATTACAAAAGATGGTCTTACTGAAAAAGTTATTCCCTCTGTGAAATAAGGTGGTGGATTTGTGGTGTATTGGAGGTATTTAGCTATACAGCCCTAGGATGCATAAATAGGAAACAAGACAATGATCCAATTTGTTCCTCCAGATCCACGCAATGATCACTGACCAGATTGATTGATTTTGGGTAGTAGTGCCTGGTTAAATGTGTAGCACAGTGTTGGTACTTTTTATCTGGGAGGGCTGTATGTTTTTCGGGGTCTCAGCTACCATTTTTATAGTGGTGGTTCAATACAAAATTATTTTCTTTATTCCATTTGTTTTATAGTACCTGGCTAAA
This sequence comes from Dallia pectoralis, assembly GCA_029465975.1. Classification (NCBI taxonomy): domain Eukaryota; kingdom Metazoa; phylum Chordata; class Actinopteri; order Esociformes; family Umbridae; genus Dallia; species Dallia pectoralis. The sequence continues at coordinate 13,950,454 of CM055742.1, read as the reverse complement.
TGCTAGTGCTAATAAAAGACTATCAAAGAGCTCCATTCACTGACATTGTGTGATAGGAAAAGCTACCAGACATAGAAACTTTCATTTTCGATTATTTGTTTTGTTGAGTAATTCCGTGTATTTGATTGAAACATTCCCTAGAAGTGTCTACGCAATGAAGACAGAAATTAAATCAACCCAAGTTACTAATATGTGATGTCAAATAATCCAAATAGTTAAAGCAATGTAAACTTTTAATTCAACTATATTCAGTTTTATGTTGGTATGAAAATAAATCATTTATTTGGAGAATTCTCAGTAATGCAAAAAATTATTGAAATGTGGTGTCTTTTGTTTGCAAGTTGTAGAGCAAAAACAAATCCATAATAGTGGCTATATCTACTCTACTTAATGGGAAATACTAATCTATGATTTGTTATTTTCACTGTATGTATGTTACCACGTTCAATGTTTTGCAAATGAGTTGTATAAACACTGCTGACAAAGTGTTGAAACAACACTTTGTAGTAACATAAACTGGGTACAAAGCATCTATCAACATGTGGATTAAAATTGCTAACTGATAACGAAGGCGTCGCCAAGCCATGGCCTCAATTATACACAGTAAACCTTGGTTCAAAGTGACTGGACGTGGCTCTGTGTCTTAGTTACGTAGACAACTTTTTATGAATATTAGTATTTTTTAAGTATATTTATATTTACTGTTTTAGTTTCCTATAAATGTGGTTGCAGAATCTTACTATTTATGGAAATGTCAATTAGGAATGTTCAACTTCACTTTGATTAACATTAACCCCCCCCCCCCGGTGGCAGCATGGAGTGAAACCAATATGTTAAATCCTCCTTGTCAATGAATATTCAGTTAGCATGCCAGGTTTTTATGTGAAAAATTTGACAAACATATATCATGTCAGAACTTTTGCCACCTTTATTTGATCTATAATTTGTACAATTCAATTGAAAAACAAATTGAAATCTTTCTGGGGGAAAACTAAAAACCTTACAATAACCTGGTTGTATAAGTGTGCACAGCCTTAATGTAATACTTTAATGAAGCGCCTTTTGATTTTATTACAGAACTCAGTCTTTTTATTAGCATGGCACATCTTAACTTATAATATTTGCCCACTCTTCTTTTGTAAAAGCGCTCCGAATATGTCAGATTACGAGGACATCTCCTGTGCACAGCCCTCTGCCGATCACCCCACAGATGTTCAATTGGATTCAGGTCTGGGCTCTGGCTTGGCCATTCCAAAACGTTAATCTTCTTCTGGTAAAGCCATGCTTTTGTGGATTTGGATGTGTGCTTTGGGTTGTTGTCTCGCTTTATCTTCAGCTTTCTAACGGAAGCCTGAAGGTTTTGTGCCAAAATTGTCTGGTATGTCTGTTCATAATTCCCTCCACCCTGACTAAGGCCCCGTTCAAGCTAAAGACATACATCCCCACCTAGCAGCCCCCACATAGCTGCTGCCACCACCATGCTTCACTGTGGGTATGGTGTTCTTTGGGTAAAGTGCAGTGTTGTTTTTGGACAAAGTTAAACCATGGTTTTATCAGACCACAACACATTGGCCCACAAGCTTTTGGTGATTTTTTTGGGTGACGTTTGTTTTTGCAAACTTCAGCCGGACTTGGATGTTTTTCTTCGTCAGAAAAAGGCTCCTGTCATGATGCTCCACCCTTTAGCCCATACACATGAAGAATATGGGAGATTGTTGTGACATGTAGCACACAGCCAGTACTTGCCAAAAATTCCAGCAGTTCCATTAATGTTGCTGTAGGTCTCTTGACGCCTCCCTGACCAGTTTTCATCTCGTCTTTTCATCAATTCTTCACTGTGTTCCATGGTGTATCTATTGCTTTGAATTTTTTTGTAGTCTTTTCCTGACTGTTTTAAATACATTAAACTATCCAGCCAGAGTTTCTAATGAGACGCCCACGTCGCATCTGCAATGTCACCCGTTAAAACGTAAACCCGGAACTTGATAGCTGGATGTTGGTTGGAGTTGAGACTTAATTGCTTTTCCTTGGTATCCCGGATGTTGATTCTGAATCTGAATTTCTGACACTGAATTTTTTTGCACTGAATTTCTGACACTGATTTTTTTTGCACTGAATTTCTAACACACACTCCCCGGCAGACCGGGGTGGTGGTTCCCCTCTTTAAAAAGGGGGACCAGAGAGTGTGTGCCAATTACAGAGGTATCACACTCCTCAGCCTCCCTGGTAAAGTGTACTCCAAAGTGCTGGAAAGGAGGGTTCTGCCAATAGTCACAATGCGGTTTTCGTCCTGGCCGGGGAACCACGGACCAGCTCTTTACTCTCGCAAGGATCCTGGAGGGGGCCTGGGAGTATGCCCATCCAGTCTACATGTGTTTTGTGGATCTGGAGAAGGCGTATGACCGGGTACCCCGGGATCTTTTGTGGGAGGTGCTGCGGGAGTATGGGGTGAGGGGGTCTCTTCTCAGGGCCATCCAATCTCTGTACGCTCAAAGCATGAGCTGTGTCCGTGTCCTCGGCAGTAAGTCGGATTCGTTCCAGGTGGGGGTTGGCCTCCGCCAGGGCTGCGCTTTGTCACCAATCCTGTTTGTAATATTCATGGACAGGATATCAAGGCGTAGTCATGGGGGAGGGGTTCCCGTTCGGTGGGCTGATGGTCACATCACTGCTTTTTGCGGATGATGTGGTCCTGATGGCCTCATCGGTCGGTGACCTTCAGCACTCACTGGATCGGTTCGCAGCCGAGTGTGAAGCGGCTGGGATGAGGGTTAGCACCTCTAAATCTGAGGCCATGACTCTCAGCAGGAAACCGGTGGAGTGCCTACTCCGGGTAGGGAATGAGTCCTTACTCCAAGTGAAGGAGTTCAAGTACCTCGGGGTCTTGTTCGCGAGTGAGGGAACAATGGAGCGGGAGATTTGTCGGAGGATCGGAGCAGCGGGGGCGGTGTTGCATTCGCTTCACCGCACCGTTGTGATGAAAAGAGAGCTGAGCCGAAAGGCAAAGCTCTCGATCTACCGGTCAATCTTTGTTCCTACCCTCACCTATGGTCATGAAAGCTGGGTCATGACCGAAAGAACGAGATCGCGGGTACAAGCGGCCGAAATGGGTTTTCTCAGAAAGGTGGCTGGCCTCTCCCTTAGGGATAGGGTGAGAAGCTCAGTCATCGGAGAGGAACTCGGAGTAGAGCCGCTGCTCCTTTGCATAGAAAGGAGCCAGTTGAGGTGGTTCGGGCATCTTGTACGAATGCCACCTCGGCGCCTCCCTAGAGAGGTGTTCCAGGCACGTCCAGCTGGGAGGAGACCTCGGGGAAGACCCAGGACTAGGTGGAGAGATTATATCTCCACACTGGCCTGGGAACGCCTCGGGATTCCCCAGTCAGAGCTGGCTAATGTTGCCCGGGAAAGGGAAGTTTGGGGTCCCCTGCTAGAGCTGCTACCCCCGCGACCCGACCCCGGATAAGCGGTTGAAGATGAGATGAGATGAGAGATGAGAATTTCTAACACTGAAATTTTAGACACTGAATCTTGTATGCAAATAAATTCAGTGCTAGAAATTCAGTTTCAGAATCTGGTGAGACAGATTTTCTTCCATACACAGGCCAATACATTTGCAGAGCTATAAGTGTCAGCTTGTATATGTTGAGGTAACAGAACAGAAAATATGCTCAGAACTTAAAGATAACATCATCTCTTACTCTCATTGGCCATAAGCCATACAAGAGGATTGCCTCTTTTGGTGTGTGCAGACCCCGCTTAGGAAAACGTATATAAACTCTGGAGTCACAGGGTGCGGCCCTTCTGCCTGCACTGTAAAAAATCTCACTGTAAATTTTACAGTAAATTACTGGCAGCTGTGTTCCCTGGCAGTTACTGTAATTTTTACAGCTCTTGCTGTAATTAGAATTTACAGACCTTTACTGTAATAAATAAATACAAGCTCTTACTGTATTTATTTGAATTTACAGTATATTACTGGCAGCTGTGTTCCCTGGCAGTTACTGTAATTTTTACATCCCTTGCTGTAATTAGAATTTACAGACCTTTACTGTAATAAATAAATACAAGCTCTTACTGTATTTATTTGATTTTACAGTATATTACTGGCAGCTGTGTTCCCTGGCAGTTACTGTAATTTTTACAGCTTTTGCTGCAATTAGAACTAACAGACTTTTACTGTAATAAAACAGCATAATGTTCATAACTGGATTTACAGCAAATTACTGGCAGATGTGTTCCTGGCAATCACTACTGGTGGAATCTTACAAAATCAATTGCATCAAAGAATAAGATTGAGAATTTTACAAGAACATCATCACTTAATAATCAGTAAAGAAAAACATAACCAAGAATATCATCAAAATTACTTGTTTATTTTGTACAACTGTTTTAAAGATGTCATGATATAACAGATTTATTGGCCTGTTTGAAAAAAAAATACACAATGTGTGTATGCACTCATCAATTAGTCCAACCTGCTTCTTCTGGATTGGTCTTCTAGTCTTGCTGGATGCCACTTTTTTGCTGCTGGCTTTGGATCCATGCTCAGGATTTATGTCAATGAATTGCCTGAAAGACACAAAGAAACAAGTACCAATCAGCTATAGCAGTGCACCTTGTGCCCACCAATAGATGAGGATGTTTTTGTGGACCAACCTAAAGAGCTACTGATCACAGCAATCACAATAGCCAAAGACACAGCAGACATTTGCCCCTCTTACCTTTGGATGAACTCAAGTGTACACGCAGCCTCTTCATATTCGATGTTGAAGTAACTTGCAAAGACAGTGGTGAATGATGTTTACCAGCCACCTGTTATTCTATTCTGACCATCCACTGCTCAGCTTCACCTGAAACCAAACAATATTTAAATAGATCAAAGAAAGGCACAAAGACATCATTTCAGACTTGAGCATTAAGCAGACATGGGAGTACAGAAACGCACAGGATATCACCAAAGGACCCCTGCTATATATACCGAAGCCTAAATGTAAAATTAATGGTGGAAGTATGTTTCATTGGAAAAATGTATTGGTCTAACTTACATCTGCTTGAAAGATAAAATAGTATCTCTTTGTTGCATTGCCTGAATGGACAAGTAACTGCTGTGTCTTCAGTAATATGGATTTTCAAATGAAAGAACAAACTCTTCATATCATTACACCAAACACTGCAGAAATCCACATGGCATACTAAACTTAGATCAGCACGACGCAATCTAGGATCAACAACAGGGATTTATTCTACATGGTGTCTTAATTGGTGCGTTTTAAAAGCTGCACATTTGGTGTAAGTGCAACTTGGAATGTTTCTGTGGATTCGCATGTGCCTGGTGTATGAATATGTAGTTGACAGGGTACATTGTGAATATAAATGCACAGAGTAAGTGAGTTAAAGTCCTTACAATTTTTACCACAGGACATGCAGTGACGCGCGTGGATAACTCACTTGTTAGTTTGAGGCTCAGGTTCCAGCATCAATATGTTTCTGTTTTTAACATACTGTTGAATAAAAGAAAACAAACTATTTAAAACCGGCACACGAGTACAGTGAAACCAACAAGCATTATATAAAACCGGCACACGAGTACAGTGAAACCAACAAGCATTATATAAAACCGGCACACGAGTACAGTGAAACCAACAAGCATTATATAAAACCGGCACACGTGTACAGTGAAACCAACAAGCATTATATAAAACCGACACACGAGTACAGTGAAACCAACAAGCATTATATAAAACCGGCACACGAGTACAGTGAAACCAACAAGCATTATATAAAACCGGCACACGAGTACAGTGAAACCAACAAGCATTATATAAAACCGGCACACGAGTACAGTGAAACCAACAAGCATTATATAAAACCGGCACACGAGTACAGTGAAACCAACAAGCATTATATAAAACCGGCACACGAGTACAGTGAAACCAACAAGCATTATATGAAACCGGCACACGAGTACAGTGAAACCAACAAGCATTATATAAAACCGGCACACGAGTACAGTGAAACCAACAAGCATTATATAAAACCGGCACACGAGTACAGTGAAACCAACAAGCATTATATAAAACCGGCACACGAGTACAGTGAAACCAACAAGCATTATATAAAACCGGCACACGAGTACAGTGAAACCAATAAGCATTATATAAAACCGGCACACGAGTACAGTGAAACCAACAAGCATTATATAAAACCGGCACACGAGTACAGTGAAACCAACAAGCATTATATAAAACCGGCACACGAGTACAGTGAAACCAACAAGCATTATATAAAACCGGCACACGAGTACAGTGAAACCAACAAGCATTATATAAAACCGGCACACGAGTACAGTGAAACCAACAAGCATTATATAAAACCGGCACACGAGTACAGTGAAACCAACAAGCATTATATAAAACCGGCACACGAGTACAGTGAAACCAACAAGCAGTAGCTGTCAGGAAAATATCCAATTTATCTGCGGACTTACCAAACGTTGAGACGGAATCAGTGGTCGAAAAAATGGCGCAATCTTTCGTGGACGTTCCGCGAGATGTCGCCAATAATTACGTCGAATTAGAATCAGCTGCATTCAAATAAAAAACGCCAACCAGTCAAGTTAAAAAGTCAACGACATAATACCATTTCTGGCTTTCTTAATACTTGTGTTGCCCCCTCTAAAGTTAGTTAGCTTGTTAGTTAGACACACCACCACTCGAGAGAAACATGCCTGCTAATGTCGTCAAAACAATCTGCAAACATTTATCCATATAGTGAAGCCTAAGTAAGATACATGGGATTTAGGTTGCTGTAAAAAAGTGTTAAAATTATAATAGTACAGCCACCGCAATAATTAATTAGCATCTTACAACGATTCAAATCACAAAAGGCGCTCTGCCCTCAGATATTTTAATCTCCCGTGATGCAATGCAAATTACAGTAAAATACTGTTGCCGCATGAGTAGACGCTAGACCCGATCATATTTCCCACAATGCATTTATATATACAGTAATTGCCTGTATTACCAAGACACAGTAAATTACTGTTGGAAATAGGCTGTAAATTTACAGCAATTTTTTACAGTGTGGAGACTAATAGCTAACTAGCAGGAATTTACATATTCTTGTCTATGAAGTTATAATGTTTCCAGAAGGGCCAATTCTCTGAGAATTGTTTCTTTGTATATGTTTTCTCAGACATTTATTAATTTACTAGGATGAATGAACGACAGGCATCTTTAGTAACACAAAGACAATAAGACTTTTTATTTATTTACACCCATTTAACTTCACTACTAGTGATTTTATTTGTAACATAATAATTTTTGAATGGCTGTCTATGGGACAGACTAAAATAAATGCCCTAAATGATGTGTGTGGTCTTGTGGGTTCTCATCCCTGATGTGACACAGACTCCGACTATAAGACGGGTTCTGCATTGTTTTCACCAACTGTGTGAAATGCATTGTGACGGTACTGTCATTGTCAGCTAACACGGTGGGACAAACAATTACCTGTAGTGTATTATGTCAAAATATTTTATTATTCGAGAATTCATACATTTTCCATATACAGGCTTAATGCATATTTTTAGTTTTTAAGTTTTTATATATTTTTATACTAGATGAACATAAAGGATCGTAAATGAATAAAAATCGAATTATAATTTTATTTGAATACATATATTTTTTAAATATAAATAATGTAATGAAATATATTGAACAATAATAAGCCATATACACTGTATTTTCTTATAGAGCATACTGCAATCTGCACCTCATATGCATTGCAGTAGCAAAGGATGTATTCACATTTTTGACACAATTCCCCATGATAATAATAAAATAAACTAACAAAAATTAAGAATAAAAATGTAAAGCCTTCTCCCAATACTTTGTTGAAGCACTTTTAGCACCTTTGGCAATTACATCCTCAAGTTTGGAGTATGATGCTACAAGCCTGGTACAGCGATGTGTGGGTAGTTTCTCACATTCTTCTTTGCAAAACCTCTTAAGCACCATCATATTGGATGGGGAGCGTCGGTGCACAGCCATTTTCAGATCTCTCCAGAGATGTTCAATCGGGTTCAGGTCTGGGCTCTGGCTGGGCCACAACAGCATGCTTCACTATAAGGATGGAATTGGCTAGGTGATGAGCGGTGCCGGGTTTTCTTCCAGACATGACGCTTGGCCAAAGATTTATCTTTGTTTCATCAGTCCAATTCTGCAGACATTTTTTCTGTACCCTTTCCTAGATCAGTGCCTACATACATTCCTGTCTTGGAGGTTGTTGTGAAAAATATACATTTAGTTTGTGAAGTTCAGTAATAGTGAGGTTAAACGTATATTCGCATGCGATATGGACATCATTAAGAACGGAAAGCACGAGACCCTGGAGAACAGGATCTACGAGAAGCTTTACATTGTTAGAGGGGCCCAATGCTAGAAACAGATGTCCTGTTTTGCCTAATCTGTGATGGACTGTCAAAAGGGAATGTATATATCTTTGTTCGCCTCATGTGTTGTCATCACAAATCGAATTGTAACTGACCTCCCTTGACCTGACTGAGGAGTGACCCTCGGGTTTTTGTGACAGCTCCATACATTTCCCATATTATTGTATATTTTAATTAGATTAATTTAATTAATCATCTGAAAGCCTCATCCGTTCTCCATCCGGTATTGATAAGTTCGTGTGGAAGGGTGTGCGTAAATTTACCCCTATATATATGTGACATTGTACTCCTGTACAGTAGGAAAAATTATACCTGACACTACAGTTTGCCGTATGTATGTCAAAAGGTTTTTCCTCATCTATCAATTAAACTGTTAGAGTTAACTAGAGAGATACTCTTGCCTGTTCTTATTTCGAGTCTGGTTTCAGTGTGTATTTGCTTAATGTTATTTTAGAGATAAAGGTATAGTAACATTAATTACGTGGTATTAGAAATAATTCCATAACAAGGTTTACAGACAATCCCTTGGACTTCATGGCTTCATGGTTTTTGCTCTGACATGAACTGCCAACTGTGGGACCTTATATCGACAGGTGTGTGCTTTTCCAAATCATGTCCAATCAACTGAATTTACCACAGGTGGACTACAATCCAGTTGTAGAAACATCTCAAGGATGATCAGTGGAAACAGTATGCACCTGAGCTCAATTTAGAATTTCATGTCAAAGGCTGTGAATACTTATATACGTGTGTTTTTTTCTTAATTTTTTTAAAGATTTGCAATGAATATTATAATGGGATATTGTGTTCTGAATTCTTGGGGGAAATACATTTCAATTAATTTTGCAATAAGGCTGTAACATAACAACATGTGGATAAAGTGAAGCCCCGTGAATAAGTTAAAGTGTAAGACCTACAATAGAAATACTGTTTTAGGTTGAGATTTGGTAGAACATAAGGATGACCTAGAATTTTACTTGATTTCCAAGTCTCAATATAAATTGACAATTTTGTTTCTTAATTACTGGATTCATTTAATACAGAATGAGTAGTCCTGTTAGAATGGTAACAAATATAGTAATTCCAACTGGATTTCTCAAGGTGTTGGCTGCTGCTGTTGTGAATGTTGGAGCAGTTGCACTACTGTTAGACGTGGATGCTGTTGTGGTTGTTGTGGTACCTGCCATGGTAGTTGTGGCAGCTGCAGTGGTTGTTCTGGGAACTGCTGTGGTTGACATGGCTGCTGTTGTAGGAACAACTGTGGTTGTTGTGGAAACTGATGTGCTCGATGTGACTGCTGCTGTTGTAGTTGGAGCTATTACTGCTATATTATGGTGCCGGGGACGTAGGGAACCAGGGTGTCTAACCTTTCGTGTCCTGTCTCTACTAACATCTGTCTGGACTTGTCCTGGGTTTACCCGTTCATGGCCATTGTCTCACTAACCCCCCTGTCTCCTTTTAGAGTATTATGTTCGGTATACTATTGTGCCGGGAACTAGTGTCCAACCTTTCCCTGTGTTTGTGTCCACTTCTGTCAGGGGGACCGCTCCAGCTTGGAGCATATGCTGGATCCTCCCTGGGGCCCCTGACTGTGCGGCTGACGGAACAGCTGATGCAACCGGAGCTTCTTCCTCCAAGCCTATCACACCCATCATCCCTCCCGGTCATCCCGGACTATTTTGTTTCTCAGATATTCACACTTTGCTTGTTGTATTGTCATAAACTGACCCAGCCCAGCCAGAAGAGGACTGGTGATCCCTCAGAGCCTGGTTCCTCTCTAGGTTTCTTCCTAAATCTGACTTTCAGGGAGTTTTTCCTAGCCGCCGTGTATCAACTTGTTCAACTTGTTTTTTTGTTCAACTTGTTAATGTTTGCTCTGTCGGATTCAGGCTGGTGATTGTAAAAGCACTTTGTGACAACTTTGTTGTAAAAAGGGCTTTATAAATAAATTTGATTGATTGATTGATTGAGCTATTGTGGTTGTTGTGGTAGCTGCCAGGGTAGTTGAAGCAGGTGCAGTGGTTGTTGTGGGAGTGCTGTGGTTGTTGTGGCTGCTACAGTAGTTGTTGTGGGAAGTGCTGTGGTTGAAGTGACAACTTCAGTGGTTGTTGTGGCAGCTTCAGTGGTTGTTGTGGCAGCTGCTGTGGTTGTTGTGGGAGCTACAGTGGTTGTTGTGGGAAGTGATGTGGTTGAAGTGACAACTTCAGTCGTTGTTGTGGCAGCTTCAGTGGTTGTTGTGGCAGCTGCTGTGTTTGTTGTGGGAGCTACAGTGGTTGTTGTGGGAAGTGCTGTGTTTTTTGTGGGAGCTACAGTGGTTGTTGTGGGAAGTGCAGTGGTTGAAGTGGCAACTTCGGTGGTTGTTGTGGCAACTGCCATTGTAGTTGTGGTAGCTGCATTGGCTGTTGTGGCAACTTCAGTGGTTGTTGTGGCAGCTGCCATGGGAATTGTGGAAGCTGCAGTAGTTGTTGTTGGAAGTGCTGTGGTTGATTTTGTTTCCAGTGGCGGCTTGCCAATAGAGGGCGCTAGGGCGCCGCCCCCCCTAAGCCACAAATTAAATAAAATAAAAATAATGATAATAATGATAAAAACATTAGTATGTCAATATTTGTGTGTTTTAAATATGGAATGCACCCAGTTATATGTGTAAAATATGATAGTAAATCATATTGTCAACCTTTCCTCTGCCTGTCTGTATGCCTCGGCAGAATCGTCACAGCTCTGGGGCGCAATAGAAAGCGCCCCAAAAAGGCGGGTCTATGTAGCAGTTAAACCAATTGCTAATTTAAGATATGAATGATTGACATAAACTTTAACCAACCAGCGTTCGTAAATCGAATCCAAGAGGGGCGCATTTTTCTGCGCCCCAAGCTCGCCCTTGATAAAAGAAGGACCGGACTCTAGGGGCGCCATTATATTCGCAGCTTCTGTAGTAGCTGGTACACAGGAAGGCTTGGCTAGCTGGGTGCACTCGTGCTAGTGCTTTATTTTGCTTTCCGTGCTTGCTTTTTAAAACCACGGGGACAGATCCCTCATGGACAGGTACTGGAGTGAGGGATATGAAGCACCTGTCAGAGAAAATCAAGAAACACCAGGGCGCACATGGACAACTCCATTAAGCTAGCCATATTAGGAAGGGTGAACATTGCTACGCAGCTTGATGCCGCCACAGGATTGCGGTGAGGAAACATAATGAAGAGATGGATAAAAACAGGCACATTTTATCCAAAATGATTGATTGTGTGAAGTTTTGTGGGGCTTTTGAGTTTGCTTTGCGTGGGCATGATGAGACTGACTCCTCGGGCAACCCCGGAATTATCCGGGGCTTGGAGGATTTTGTTGCCTCGATTGACCATGTGCTGGAGGAGCACCCGAAGACAGCTACTGTTTTTAAGGGCACGTCAAAGACGATACAGAACGAGCTGTTAGACTGCATGCTGTCATCCTGGTTTTCAGCCAGCTGTTGAAGAGGAACATCGACCATGTCTTCATTAAAGCACTTGTCCAGAGGTTCACAGACAGCATGATAACAATCAGGTAAATAACTATATTTACTATTGGCTGATAAAGCTGTTGTTGTTAGAAAGATGAATGGCTCACTTCCAACAGTGTAAAAGCCTAAATGTGTCTTTTCATCAAAGTTAGTGATTATCATAGAGCACATACCGATTATATATTTTTTTGTATTTTAAATGTAAAGAGTAGACGCAATCAGACTTTGATGATAATGCAGGAAAGTATAACACAGTTTGTAATAACATGCTTATTCAGGTGTTAACCATGTCATTTTCTAGAAGAGTACTAGTTGTTATTGAAGATTAACTTTATTGTTATTCAGACTATTACTTACAGAGGACAAGTAAACAGCAGAACAAAATTATGTTGCATCCCTCTCTCAAATGTCATAGAAAAAGGCTTAAAAACATGATAACACAAGTTAATTATGTACATCACAGGTTAAAAGCAGTTACTAGGTATAGTTTGTGTGTGCATGAGTCACTGGCTTTGTGTGTGTGTGTGTTGGGTGGTTACAGTGAGTTAAGAAGTCTGATGGCAAGTTATCAAATTAAACTTTATTTTTTGGACCCAGGGCCTTCATTCCCTCTCTGTGTGGGGACAGTGCATCTGACGCGCAGCAGCAGCCCATAAAGTGACGGAGGATGCTGGGACCAGTAGAACAACAGAGGTTGGCTACAGAGGTACGTTGTGATGTAATTGTCAGTGTTTCCCCTATAACATTAATATTTCAGGCCCAGTAGTATGTAGCCAAAACCCTGAACAATAAGCACCTTAGTAATCATATAATTGACTTGGACATGTGTTCATGTCATGGCATGTGTTCAGTCAGGATCACTTGCATCAAAGTCGCTTTATTGCAAATTAAAGCTGATGATGTATCTTTTGCAGGTATGTGACGCCATCCTGATCCATGCCAAGGAGAGGTTCTGCTTCACCCAGCACCTCATCAGTGCAACACTGTTCCACGGAGACTAGTTCCCACAACACAGTGTGAAGTTCCCCGATACAGTGCTTGAAACAACCGTGGAGGCGTACCCCATGTTGAACAAGGCCGAGCTCAAAACCAAATCTATGAGAACAGTGAGTTCAAGGCTTGTAGTGGTGCAGTGCCCCTGTACCAGTTCTTCATGGAGAACAACCTTCAGGGCACTTTCACAGACTCTCAAGATCCTCATCACCACACCCATGACAACAGCTGAGTCAGAAAGGTGCTTCTCTACACTGAAGAGGATCAAGACCTTTCTGAGAAACAGCATGACACAGGACTATGCTCTCCATGGAGAAGAAACTTGTCAGGGACATTCCAGACTTTAATTAAAGGCTCATTCATTGAGAGCTTTACCACTCAGAAGGACAGGTGGGCAAAATTCCAGTACAAATAAGATGACACACAGCAGCACTGACCACATGTTTCGTTGTATATAGTTGACCTTAGCATAAAAAATCATCCAGTTATATATGGTACTCTAGAAAGTGTTAATAGTGTGTTTGCTAATATTACTATATATATATATGTTGTTTTGTATCAATTAATTGTTGCAGTTCTTGGGCACATTAACAATTAGTTACATTTAGTTTAATCATAAAATACTGTAAGCTATTCTTCCAGTCCAAAGGTTCTGTTTAAATGCATACGAAAGGCTTGTGTTTGTGCAGTATGGTGTTTTTGTGTAAGAATGCCTCAACTTTTTAATATTGGCATTAAATAATTACTGAATATTTCACTGAGCTCTGCTGTCCTGCAGTTTTTGTTAAATTGTATTGCGATGGTAACAGAAACATAAAGTATGGCACAGCCCCACCAAGAATATTTTTCACCAGCCGCCACTGGTTGTTTCTGCTGTAGGAGCAACAGTGGTTGTTGTGGCAGCTGCTGTGGTTGTTGTGGGAGCGACAGTGGTTGTCGTGGGAAGTGCTGTTGTAGTTGTGGTAGCTGCATTGGCTGTTGTGGCAACTTCAGTGGTTGTTGAGGCAGCTGCCATGGACATTGTGGAAGCTGCAGTAGTTGTTGTTGGAAGTGCTGTGGTTGATGTTGTTTCTGCTGCAGGAGCAACAGTGGTTGTTGTGGCAGCTGCTGTGGTTGTTGTGGGAGCGACAGTGGTTGTTGTGGGAAGTGCTGTGGTTGAAGTGGCAACTTCAGTGGTTGTTGTGGTAACTTCAGTGGTTGTTGTGCCAGCTGCCATAGTTGTTCCAGTGGTTGCTTCATTGCTTGTTGTGGCAACTCCAGTGGTTGTAATGTCAATTGCAGTAGTAGACAATTTTGTTGTACCCTCAATCAGAATTGTCATTGCTATAAGCACTGGATAGAATGGAATTGTACAGAAATAGACTTATTTACAATAGTTTTACCTTCTCTCAGAAGTCAATAGAAATGATTTTTTTCCCTCTTTGACTTTACCTTAATGTTTTAAAAAATATTAGCTCTCACTTATTACCTGTTAGATGTAGTAGAGTAGCTCTTCTCATGATTCTGGCAATTTATCCAGCCACTATAAAAGAAGGAAGGCATGAGGTTTAATGTCTCATATGTTACTTTTCATGGATGTTCTTTCTTGATGTTATTTGTGTACTACAATTAATGACAATTGTGTTTGTTTTAATAGATTGTGACAATGATGGTCAAAATGTCTGTTAATTGTATGTATCTATCTTTAATAACCCATTTAATCCCATCAGTCACCATAGTGAACATACATTTTTTGTTATTAGTCTCTAAAGATGTTGCTGAATCAGGGTTTCTGCAGGTATCAGCAAATCTCATTTAATGCTTTTTCATGCCCTTTTTCACGCCACTTTAAACTAATTTCATGCCCATGTCCAACTGCAAATACTTTCACACACAAATAGTAAGCATTTGACAATGCACATTTTTAATATTTGAAAATCCAAATGTAACTGTCAGATTGCTCAGAAGACGGTTTACAGTCATTAAAAGCAACACAAAGTGCTTCACAAAATAAGAACACAACAGAAATACAAATATTTAAAACACTGATCACTGAGCAGCTCGTGTCACTGCCCAGCGGATCTCAAAACAACATGTAATGATAATTAAAAGTAATGAACCTATACTGCTTACGCATGTCAACCAGTCCCAAAAGTTAGACTAACTTCAAGTAAGCACCGCCATCTGAACTGAAAGCTGGTATTGGAACAGGGTGTGGCCAGACTTTGGTTTCTAAGGGGGAAAACCCCCTGTCCTCCCCACCACCCCCACACACTCGCTGCAAAATGCCTCTCGGGGTTAACCATCGATGCCAGAGCCTGAATTTCGTTGGGAGGGTCACATGGGGGATCTAAAGATTATGGGGGAGAGAATAACTTTTGATGCATCTGTCTAATTTAATCATCTTCATTTATTAATATCTACAAATGTGTATGCATAAATTGTGCATTTCCAGTTGTGCCACATGTGGGTGGATTATCTGAAAGTGGTTTGAGGTTAAAAGGTCACTGCATAGAAAAGCTATTAAGATTTTGAGTATTTAAATGTATTAAAAAAAAAATGTTTTATTTTGAAAAAACTAATTCTGTGCAACATGTGAAAGGCCTTTGTAGACAATATTTAAGTAAATTGAGGTTTCCAAGTGATTTCACAAAAAAAGATTTTTACCGTTTTTAAATGTTTATTAAGTGTCTCTTACACCATTTCCTTAAAAAAACAAAGCTGTGCAAAATGTGGGTGTCCTCTATAAAACAATCTGTGGTTTGAAGTTTCAAGGCCAAATGGTTAAACAGCTATTGAATTCACAACTTTAAGACTTTGTACTTTATTGACGGTCCCTAACTATAAGCACACGGAGGTTTCTATCGGTCTAGTTGAGGTGTAGTGTAGCTGCTTGCGGGAAAATCGGACCTGATCTCGGGATCCGAATATCCGTTGAATATCCAACCAACTTCACCTCAGTTTGAGATGAAGAAAATATATTTGTCCGGGAATTATTCGCACTATAAAAACTAACCTTGCGGGAATGGTTTAAAATTAAATTATGCGCAATCCCCGCAATCCCGCACCGAAATTCAAGCCCTGGGTGGGCTTTAACCAGGTTCTCAATAGTTCATCCTCCAACCACTTCTGCTGAAACTTGCATTTTCCCATCATTTGACATTTATTCTCTTTCACCACAGCACTCACTCACTCAATTGACAGCAGACTCACACTCACCGCACGTTGCATTACTAGCATCAGGTGTCGCGGCTTCGTTCACCAGCCGTACAAAACAGCCAATTAAAAGGTTCCGCCTTTCAACCATTACGCTATACTTTCGATCAAAATTAGATTTAGATGTTTATATAGTCAAAATAAATCGTGAAAAACAATGTTTTCATTCCATCAAGTTTACATAATTTAATGCCTTTGAACATCGAAGTTCATGCTTTTTCATGCCAATTCATGCCTGAATTTTCACCAAATCTATTTAATGACTTTTCATGCTTTTTAATGACCCGCGGAAACCCTGTGAATTATGTTTCATTGCTTTTCCAGCTAATATCTCATTTATTTAAGGTCTCAATGAAATATGTGCAGTGTCAGATGTTTAGTGTAAATTGTCACATGGCCAGGCAGTTTACTTCCTGCTGGCACCATAAGAAGAGAATGGCTGCATCAAAGCTTCTAAAAAAAGGTTAGTAAAATATAGGAAAAAAAAGTTTTGGTTCACATCATCTAAAATGTGTCTTGTACTGATAGATGCATTTGCAGCTACTTAACTTTCTTCAGTCTGGTCATAGAGGAAGTAAGGAGAGTATGACGGCAACAATAGTGACTTGTGGGATAACAGAGTGCGTCTCGTAAACACATATTTATACACATACTTATCTTGTTCTAACTAACTCTCTACTCTGTTATTTCTTTTAGTTTCACTTTGAGTCAAGTTCTGGATATTTTGGGTCTAGGCGACCACCCAGATCTAGGTTTCAAGATACCATATCTCGATCATGTCTTAGAACTGGTAGTGGCCCATCTTTGCATGGTCTCTCAACAGTGCACTCGTGAACAGCCATTTATTTTACAGAGACGTTATGCGAGGAACCATCGGCTAGCTTACCTTAGCACAGATAGTGGCACAGTCTAATATGCAAAAGTTTAGCACATAACCACTGTAGTTACGGAAGGCGATCTCTACTAGCTGCTGCTGTTGAAGATCAGGCATGAAATGACAAAGCTTCTCACTGGCCAATCAACACGATGCACCGGTTCCAGAGATATCATAATTGTGACAAACGCACTACCTATGCATGTGAGAAATGCAAAGTGCCACTACACATTTAGTGCTTCAAGAGATGCCATGGACAGAAGAACAGGAGAGTGAATGAAAAAGTTCGGTAAAAGCCAATGAGAGAAAAATATGAATGTCAATAAAAGTTAAAAAGGAGCAGTACAGCAGGCTCTTAACAACACAAATGTTGGTAAAAAAAGACCAGTTAAATGTCTGAATTGTTTTTGGAAGAGAAGTTCAACTGATTCAAGACATAATGACAGTAGGTCTGACTGATTGTAGTTCAAAATAGTAATGTACAAAACAATTGTGCACTTGGTTCTGAAGACTACCTTTATAATAAATACCTATATATATATATATATATATATATAAATACATATATACTTTTGTCCAGTATACGCCTCTATTTGAATATAAATTCTACAGACTACTTCTATCCGAAATCTACTTTTATGTTAGAAGTGAATGAATCACACGACTGCTGTAAAATGTCCCAATGACGATGTTGCAATGACTATTGTACTGAAGTACAAGTTCATATGTCACAATGAAGTAAAAATGTTAGTGATGAAATACGTTGGTTGTTGTTGTTTTTTGGTCTTTGCTCTCGGTATTCATACCGGTGTAGTATAGGAGTTTCATATGTAAAATAATTACAATAGAATATTATAGCAGTCTAGTGGCAATGCTGGGGACTGCCAGCGACAGAGTTATAATAACTGTGCTGGGATATATAAGAATGTTGATGACCGCATATGTTCATTCAGTATTCAACATATTATGCCACAGGTCACTATTCTGACCAACCATAAAACACACTTTTTACCAACTTTCCCATCTAAGTCAAAAACCAATGATGAATTATTTCAAAGGGCTACAAGTGTCTTGGAAATATGTGGGATAAAATGGATTAATTGTTGTTGTTCAATGTGTTTCCCTGGTAAAAAAAAAGTTAAATAAATAAAAAATGTCCCTGTAAAAAAATATAGATAGAGATCAAACTCAATAAAAAAATGCTTCTTCACATCCTTTTGAAAAACCATTAGTATACTTGAAAGAATCTGATATATCATACAATGGAGACAAGGTGTAACTCTCACTAGTATAAATAGTTCTGCTTTTAAATCCTTATGTTAGATTAAAACAACTCTGAAAAAAATAAAAATGATGGGTAACAACCAAACGGTTTATAACAAAAGGAAATTTTCAACAGTGCAAAAAACTATGAAACCACTCTGAATATTGCTAACAATATTAGAGGGATATTTGGATACAGTTATATCTTTGTTATTTGTAAGCACTAGTTAAACCATAATATATCATTAAATCATTCATTTTAAGACTTACCTGCTCGCAATTCTGTTTTGTAATCTCCAAAACTGAACAAACTATTTGTTTCCAGAATTATGCACACTGATTCCGTTAAAAGTATCAGGTGATTGTCCCCTTTATATGTGTTTCAAAACTATTGCTGCCCTACCCATGTGCTCCTGTTTTCTATCATGTTGCAATCTGATGTATGAATGACAATTCTTATGAAAATGTTTAGACAGTGTGTCCTGATAACAGCGTAGGGGTTTTTTGTCTGCTAACGCAAACTAACATAAAAAATGTCACACCTCATCAATGATGCAGAGAACCCATCCTTGGACGAGTAAATACATCTTTGACTTTTGGAGAATGTTAAAAATCTCCCACATTCATGAACTTTTAGTCAAAGTCTGGCAATTGGTACCTGAAATATTTTGGACAGAGATGGATTCCTAGCAGATTCAATGATTTAAACTAATAATTTAGCCTTTGATTTAGTGAATCAAGTGCGACAGTGTAGGATAAAAACAATTGTGTGAAACACCTAAAGATGCCAGAGGAAACATTTTTTAACGAATGAAGGGATTTCATGTCACACTTTTGACTTTTTTGCACATGCAATTCATTCACATCACATGTTGACAGGTCAGAATTTGTTAGACACATTATATATTTGATTTCAGTTGTATTCATCAAGGTAGGTTAATTGAGGACCAGGCCTTATTTAGAATTATTACCTAGCCAAATGCTTGAACATCTCCAAAACTAAATTAACGCATTTACATAAAAGCTCCTTATGCAGTGATAGCAACTCAAGCATTTCTTAATGAGTTAATAGTGATACCAGTTGTTCCCTGTGACCTGTTTCTGCCTTATTCTCCTGCTGACCAGTTTCTGTTCCCTCGACTCTGAGCCTGCATATCCTCATCTCCTGATCCTGCCCAACCCGAACCTGACTACTCCCGTGTATGAACGCTCGCCTGTCTCTGACCAGGATCCAGCTTGCTCCTCGGTACCATCTCTCATCGGATCTGTGTACTTCGACATGCCTACTTCGTTAATAAATTCTTGTTTATTCCATACCTGGTTTTGGATCGATTACTCTGGTAGTAATAATACCATAGTGTAAAGATTACTGAATATGTTTCTAGTAGGCACTAGTGACAAAGGCACCGGATATCATAGTAAACTACATCGAATTTATTGAAATAAGTGTTACTCCTGTGAGTCCCATTCATGTCTTTCTTTTGTTTTCGTTTCATGTACATAGTGGTTAAAATAATTATATTGATTTCTAATCCAATTGCTACAGTTATCTGTACGATGGTTGAACTGAATATTTCAAGAATGCTGACTAACTGGTGTAGCTGACTTATTATTGTTGCTTTGCAAAGTGAGTCATGTGCGAACTCAGACATGAGTACCAGGCTTTCACTTTTCCCTCTTTGTAGTTAGTTAATAAAACCACCTCAAACGCTAATGGGGCGGCAAGGTGGCCTACTGGTTAGGGGATTGGGTCTGGAAGGTCCCTGGTTCTAATCCCCCCACCATCAACGTGGAAACCTTGTCGTTCTGTCCTTGAGCAAGACAGTTAACCCTAAAATGCTCCACGGGTGCCGTTGACTTGGAATTCGAATCAGGTAACTGACTAGGGCTGCTCCCTGCCCCTCAGGGTTGGGTAAAATGCAGAGGACACATTTCAGTGGAAGGCATTCAGTTGTACAACTGACAATATTGCTCTATTCCTATTGTTCCTGGGCCTGGGTCCATCCGCATTACACACCTCACTGACAGACATTGACTAAAATATTGCATTTTAGATCTCTACTCACCCGCACAAACAAATGCTGTTAACATGCTGAACTCTGAAAGCCTTTGGTAACCTTGCATGCACACTGCTGTCTTATTTACTTGATTTGCCATTTGCACAATAGTCACTGTTTGTACTATCCATTTACCAATTGTGACATGGATAAGGAAATGTGCAGGTCTTTATTTCAACAATATAGCAAAATATTTTGATATTAATTTGGTTTACTTAAAATAATTTGTGCGGTACATCAGTATTATATATCAGTATTAGGAGCTTTCAGTTCGCAGTACGCCGCTGGATCTTTTAGCCAGTAATCTCGGTTTGAGGAATGGGTGATTGTCCCCATTGTCTTCATAATGGGTGGCTTGATCGCCTTTTCAGATGCAGGCCAAATAACAAAATGACACTATATTTAAGGTTTTCTGTTAGGACTTTGCCTTTGGTTGGCTGGGTGGACTTTTATTTCAGTTGTGGATATTTTTTGTTGTCTGTCTGATCAGTGTGTGTGTGTGGCTTTTTTCCCATGGTGGTACGAAACAGGTTTTATTCTCTCTAACATACATTTCGCACTGTGTGACATGCATTAACTGCTTTAGCAAAGAAAATTCATTGTGTACAGACATTAAACAATACCACACAAAGACATGAGCAAACACAGGAAGCCTATATACGATCCTAATGAGGGAATGTGCACCATGTGTGTGCAACAGACAAGACCATGTGACCAGGGCCTGAAGTTAACGTTTTTGGCCACCAGCCACTGTGGCTGGTGGATTTTTAAATCTACCTGCCACAGTGGTTTTTTACCAGCCAAAATGTTTTGTGCCTAAAATAAAGGTGAATGACTCAGAAAATGCATAAGAATGGTTCTTGAACTTGTACAGAATACACATTAAAGTGCTGTCGAGTTATTAACCAACTTAACCAATCTCATTTATGACTAGATCAACATAATGACTTTCAACTGTATCTGACCTGGGGCCTGTACCATGAAGCTGGTTTTGGTGGCTAGCCAGCTATGTTTCAGTTAAGTTTCCCCCAACCCTGGGTTTTAGGTACTATGTAAGTAGCTCGGCTTCAATCGGTATTCGTTGCCATGGTATCTGACGCTGCACGGCTAACCTGCTCCGGGGCAGGTTATGTTCCGCATTCGAGATCTAAGTCAGAAGTTGGACCAATCAGCGGTGAGCGAAGACACATCTCATCTCTCATCTCATCTTCAACCGCTTATCCGGGGTCGGGTCGCGGGGGTAGCAGCTCTAGCAGGGGACCCCAAACTTCCCTTTCCCGGGCAACAGTAGCCAGCTCTGACTGTGGAATCCCGAGGCGTTCCCAGGCCAGTGTGGAGATATAATCTCTCCACCTAGTCCTGGGTCTTCCCCGAGGTCTCCTCCCAGCTGGACCTGCCTGGAACACCTCTCTAGGGAGGCGCCCAGGTGGCATTCGTACAAGATGCCCGAACCACCTCAACTGGCTCCTTTCTACGCAAAGGAGCAGCGGCTCTACTCCGAGTTCCTCTCGGATGACTGAGCTTCTCACCCTATCCCTAAGGGAGAGGCCAGCCACCTTTCTGAGAAAACCCATTTCGGCCGCTTGTACCCGCGATCTCGTTCTTTCGGTCATGACCCAGCTTTCATGACCATAGGTGAAGACACATATAGGTGACATAATTAATTCCTAGCTTCTGTTCTCTGTTGCAATGGCTTCACATTTTACACACAGACATATACATATATATGAATACACACATTTTCATTTCATTCATTTTCAATATGATTAGCCTAAAATCATTATTTTACATTAATCGCCTATAAAATGTATTTCTTTAACTTAGGCATTAACAATCAGCAATGATCCTCCAAGATTGTTCGCTTGCTTTGGCATCAGAGGCGGTTTTACTGCGTGCTTGAAAAACATTTTCATATTCTTCATATTTCTGAAGAATAATTTCTTGCTCCTCCGCGGAAAAAATATATTGCTCTCGCCCTATCCATATCGAACGTGATTGGTTGTTCGGTGCCGACGTTACTCTTTTATGTGCACGCGCGCGCGGAGTAATCAGAGTTTAAGGATCAAAGCCTGGGTTGACAAAGTAAGTTGATGAACTGCTTCATGGTACCAATAAAGCCTGATTGCGTCGGTTTGATTTTGTCAATTCTGAACCAATCCTGGAACCCTGAGTTTGTTCAACTACCATCATGGTACAGGCCCCTGGTGTGGGTAGGCGTTTAGAATAGAAAATAACAAATATAAACACCCAATCATCTCACTGACGGTCTCATTTATTTAGTTGTTAACTGCAATCCATTAGTCACTTTAAATTTTAGATTAACAATAAACATAACATTTATATCAAAATCTTATTTTTAAGTTTGTACTAGGGTTGCACGATATTGACAAAATGTGATATTGCGATATTATTATTAAACATATGTAAAAACACAAAAGTTATGGGAAAATGCCTCAAAATAGATTAATATATAAACAAAATCGATTGTGGCGTTTGCACTCATCCTACAGTGGCATGTCTAGTTTTTAAGATGGGAAAATAGGTTGGTTGTATTTCCTCTTGCCCGGTGTATCACCATACCGCAGGGTTTGCAGAGTACAACAGATTGAGCGACATTAGTTTGCTGAAACTTTTCTTAAACTTCTCTAACTCGCTTTTTCTCGCTTTGTCCGGGTGTCTCTATTTCTCTTCACTCACATAGTTGGAGTTAACACATACGTCACGTGTTCGATAGGGTCTGTTCGTTTAGTGGACCCGTGCGCTCACACATACGTCACGTGTTCCATAGGGTCTGTTCGTTTAGTGGACCCGTTTGCTGTCACTTGCATGTGACAGGGGAACTGGCCAATGAAACGTGTTCATTATATATAGTTTTCAAGCGTGCGCTTAAATCGAACACAACTAAGCCACAAAGCCAACCGACGCATCTCTCCACAAAATAAATGTATAAATAAATATCGCACTTCTTGCGACATTTTCTATATTAATATTGTGCAACGTGATATCGCAATAAAGGTATTGAGTCGATATATCGTGCACCCCTAGTTTGTACATATTATACGTTTGTTGCTTTTCAAGACAAGAGTCTATTGTGACGTCGTACACCAACCAGTCGCGATCCTTGCCATCCCTTTCCACTTAGTATTAAAACGTCTTTTTTAATTTTGGAACCGTCCTCCTCATCCTCTTTTCGTTGCTCTACAGCCGGCAACCTCTTCACCCCAGCATTTTGTCTCGAACGTCCAAGAAAATAGCGGGGCTTCCTTAACAAAAACAATAGGCTACGTGATTGGTCAACAACACAACGCTTGCTCGATGTTGTTTTGTCTTATTGGCTACCCGCCAACGTGGCAGGTAGATTGACAGGTTTCACCCGACAATCACAAAAGTTACCCGCATTTGGCGGGTGGGCGGGTGCCAATTTCATGCCCTGCATGTGACAATGAGGGGGCAATAAGCGGTTGACAACGAACGCCAAAGCCTGCCCCTAGATGGCGGTAGAACTGCTTCGGAGGGAGTCATGACAAAAACACAACCCCCACATTAGCTATTCCTTCAGTCCTAAGAGCTAACTTATCTTTAACATTATTCAACCATTCCTTACTGAGTGATCAAAAATATTCTATAACATTCTGCCCTTTTTAACATATTACAAACGTAATAATGTTATAGAATGAATTATACAATAAAATGTAATGTCCTAAATTTCTTAGTGTCAAGCATCAAATTCTAAATTTTTGTTCACTCAAAACATAATAATTAATCATAACCAATCAGGAATGTATGGATTCACCACTAGCATATGTCAGAAATGTTTACCTGTAAAGAAACATACTTAACATAAAACAGAACACACAAAAAATGTATATAATCCGCTGTCACTACAGCAATTTGCAATATTCAAAACTGTCAGGAACCAGGAACCGATCATATTTTAGCTACGTCATCTTCATTGTGATTTTAATTGATATTTTGTGACAAATTGAAAATACACTGTCTTAACACTTTGTTGCGAACCGTTTACATTATTCTACTTTGTAATGTGTGCACTTGGAGTATGCGTTGCACTTGGAGGATGTGTTATTCTATTGTTTTAGAATGCAATCATTTTGATTAGGCTACCCATCTCTTTAACCTACACCCCCCATCATTCTCTCTTCAGTCAATTTTATTCAGATTTTATTCAAGTTCTGTAGGTTACTTTGAAAATAATAGGGGTGTCAATGAGCTTATAGAAAACCAAGCTATAGGGCTATGCCTAACGGTAACTGCTAATAATTTTGTACATTTTGCTAAAAAGGCTTCTAGACGATCAATCTCAAGCGACGCAGGTGATTTTTTTAAAGCCATTCCTAGACTGCTCGAATAGCACATTCCTAGACTGGACTACTTTTTTTGGCCACAACATATTTCTGAATCAAAAAGTACCCCGTATTATACATTTTAAAATACCATTTTGTTTGTGTCAATCCATTAAAAATGAATGAAATTTCCCAATGAATCAAATGACATTTAACAGGGTCACAACAGTCACAAAATGCTTACACATTGCTAAAACCCTAATAGCATGGAACAACAAAAATGTATGCACTTCAGAGAAAGTCAGAAAGTGCATACATTACAAAAGATGGTCTTGCTGAAAAAGTTATTCCCTCTGTGAAATGGTGGATATGTGGTGTATTGGGGGTATTTAGCTATTCAGCCCTAGGATGCATAAATAGGAAACAAGACAATGATCCAATTTGTTCCTCCAGATCCACACAATGATCACTCACTGGGTAGCAGTGCCTGGTTAAATGTGTAGCACGGTGTTGGTACTTTTTATGTGGGAGGGCTGTATGTGTTTCGGGGTCTCAGCTACCATTTTTATAGGTGTGGTACAATCCAAAATTATTTTCTTAATTCCATTTGTTTTATAGTACCTGGCTAAATGCTAGTGCTAATAAAAGAGTATCAAAGAGCTCCATTCACTGACATTGTGTGATAGGAAAAGCTACCAGACATAGAAACTTTCATTTTCGATTCTTTGTTTTGTTGAGTAATTCCGTGTGTTTGATTGAAACATTCCCTAGAAGTGTCTACACAATGGAAGAACAGACATGGAATCAACCCAAGTTGAAATAGTTAAAACAATGTAAACTTGTAATTTAAATATATTCAGTTTTATGTTGAAAATAAATAATTTAATTGGAGAATTCTCAGTAATGCACAAAATAATAAAAATGCTGTGTCCTTTGTTTGCAAGTTGTAGAGCAAAAACAAATCCATAATAGTGGCTATATCTACTCTACTTAATGGGAAATACTCTCTATTATTTGTTGTTTTCACTGTATGTTACCATGTTCAATGTTTTGCAAATCAATTGTAAACACTGCCTTTGTAATTTTACTTTGAGGTATGTGAACTACTGACAAAGTGTTGAAACAACTCTATTTTGTAGTAACATAAACTGGGTACAAAGCATCTATCAACATGTGGCTTAAAATCGCTAACTGATAACGAAGGCGTCGCCAAGCCATGGCCTCAATTATACACAGTAAACCTTGGTTCAAAGTGACTGGACGTGGCTGTGTGTCTTTTAAGTAGACATGTTTGTTGAACTTTTTATGAACATGGTGGCAGCATGAAGTGAAACCAACATGTTAAAGCCTCCTTGTCAATGAATATTCAATGGATATGAGAAGTCTGCACACCCCTGTTAGCATGCCAGGTTTTATGTGAAAACTTTTGCCACTTTTGCTCTGTAATTTCAACAATCAGTCTTTTTATTAGCATGGCACATCTTGACTTATAATATTTGCCCACTCTTCTTTTGTAAAAGTGCTCCAAATCTGTCAGATTACGAGGACATCTCATGTGCACAGCCCTCTGCAGATCACCCCACAGATGTTCAATTGGATTCAGGTCTGGGCTCTGGCTTGGCCATTCCCAAAACGTTAATCTTGTTCTGGTAAAGCCATGCTTTTGTGGATTTGGATGTGTGCTTTGGGTTGTTGTCTCGCTTTATCTTCAGCTTTCTAACAGAAGCCTGAACGTTTTGTGCCAAAATTGTCTGGTATGTCTGTTCATAATTACCTCCACCCTGACTAAGGCCCCATTCAAGCTAAAGACATACAGCCCCACCTAGCAGCCCTCACATAGCTGCCACCACCATGTTTCACTGTGGGTATGGTGTTCTTTGGGACAAAAAGTTAAACCATGGTTTCATCAGACCACAACACATTGGCCCACATGCTTTTGGGTGACTTTTTTGCTGTGACGTTTGTTTTTGCAAACTTCAGGCGGGCTTGGATGTTTTTCTTCGTCAAACAAAAGGCTTCCGTCATGCCACTCCACCCTTTAGCCCACATGAAGAATATGGGAGATTGTTGTGACATGTAGCACACAGCCAGTACTTGCCAAAATTTCCAGCAGTTCCATTAATGTTGCTGTAGGCCTCTTGACGCCTCCCTGACCAGTTTTCATCTCGTCTTTTCATCAATTTTGGAGGCCCTGTTCTTGGTACTGTCTCTGTTGTACCAAATGTTCCCCACTTGATGATGACTGTCTTCACTGTGTTCCATGGTATATCTAGTGCTTTGGAATTGTGTACCCTTCTCCTGACTGATGTCTTTCAACAATCAGATCCCTCAGATGCAATGGAAGCTCACTGTGAACCATGGCTTTTGGTCCACAGAGCAACTAAGAACATGTCAGGAAAATACTGGAACAGCTGACCACTTTAAATAATGACAGGTGTGTAATGACTTCAATTTAACATGAGTTTCAATGTAATTGGTTAATTCTTAACACAGCCACATCGCCAAATGTAAGACGTGTGCACACTTATGCAACCAGGTTATTCTAGGTTATTGTGAGGTTTTTATTTTTTATTTGTCCCACTACAAAGATTTCAGTTTGTTTTTCAATTGAATTGTTCAATTATAGGTCACATTAAGGGTGTAAAAACTTCTGACATGATTTATATTGGTCTAATTTTTCACATCACGAAAACCGACAAAAGCGGTGTATAGACGTTTTATCTCCACTGAATGTATAGTACATCACGTTTGACTATATTTATTTAAATATACAGTATCTCACAAAAGTAGAGTACAGCCCTCACATTTTTGTAAATATTTGATTATATATTTTCATGTTTCAGCAGTTGTCACGGACTTGCAGGGTGACATGTAAAGGGAGCGAGATGCAGAGCGTATGTTTCGTTCCGGGTATTTGTTTTTCCAACACGGAAAATCTACATACATAAAACACTGAACATAAAACAAAGGTGTGCTTACACAAAGTGACTACTCGTTTACAAAAACACATTGCACGACTATAGAAGACACTCACCCACATAATGACACATAACATTATATTAATCACAAGCACATGTTAACTTAACCAGGGACTTAAATAGCCCACTGATTAACTAACCTATGCCCTGTGCTTAGCTAAACCCAAAACAGCTGTGCTTCTGATCAACATATTACACAGGAGTGCTCTCCATTACATACCCTGTGACAGCACAGCTCACTCATACGTGACAGCACTGAAGAAATGACACTTTGCTACAATGTAAAGTAGTGAGTGTACAGCTTGTATAACAGTGTACATTGTCTGTCCCTTGTAACACTGACAATACACCGTACACTCCTAAGTGAAATTGTCCAAATTGGGCCCAATTAGCCATTTTCCCTTCCCGGTGTTCTGGGTTTAAGGTTTTTCACCTGTAAATACCTATGCCGAAACAACGAAGATAAATAAAAACGGAAGGAAAATATAAAAGAGGCTTGGTTATTGAGAGGAACCCATATGAATGTTCAGGATTGGTGCCTCCCTATCAAGTGAGGATTAAGCGCAGCTAAGAAAAGGAAGACACTTGACAATTTGACTTGTTAGTGTTACAAGGTCTTAGGTGTGAATAGGGAGCAGGTGTGTTACATTTGGTGTTATCACTCTCACAGTCCCAGAAGGAAGCCTCTTCTAAAGATGATGCACAATAAAGCCAGCAAACAGTTCGCTGAAGACAAGCAGACTAAGGACATGGATTACTGGAACTATGTGCTATGGTCTGATGAGACCAAGATCAACATATTTGGTTAAGATGGTGTCAAGTGTGTGTGAGGCAGCAACCAGGTGAGGAGTACAAAAACAACTGTGTCTTGCCTACAGTCAAGCATGGTGGTGGGAGTGTCATGTGTTGATGACTCAAGTGGCAACCTGTGAAGCTCTGGTGAACTCTATGCCAAAAAGGGTCAAGGCAGCGCTGGAAAATAAGGTGGCCACATAAAATATTGACACTTTGGGGCCAATTGGGTCATTTTCACTTAGGAGTGTACTCACCTTTGTCATCTGTTTAGACATTAATGGCTGTGTGTTGAGTTATTTTGAGGGGACAGGAAATGTACACTGTTGTACACTCACTACTTTACATTGTAGCAAAGTGTCATTTCTTCAGTGCTGTCACAAGAAAAGATATAATCAAATATTTACAGAAATGTGACGTGCATACTGACTTATGTGAGATAATGTGTATACATAGTGCCAGTCAAAAGTTTGGACCCACTTTAGCCTATTTTTGGCACTCCCAATGCGTGAATGGCCTTAGCTGACGTATGTGTCTGTTGAAATTTGTCTTCCTTGTTTGTGTAAAGGTGTGCAAATAACAATCTAACAATGTTCAGATATTTTTGCACTGATAATAAAAGGTCAGAAGTATGATACAATTGTTGGGTATGTTTCTTGAGGAAGTAAATTTTATGACTATCATAAAATACATGAACTTACCGTAAGTATCGCTACTTTAGAGATAGATGAATAAAAAAAACAATATAATAAAACAAACAATTGAAAATCTCAAATCCCACAAAAAGGAATAATTACTGCGTCTTTGTGTCATCAAAACACATTTTAGTAACTTCAAAAACGTCTCTTGGGTTAATTAGTGACATTTCGTAAATGGAAATATTTTTTTTTGTTTTTTTACATAAGTACACTCTATCTGTAATTGGGTTCAGAGATTTTTGTTTGACTTGCTTAGATCATAGATGGAAATGGGTGCTGCCCCTATTGGCTGTTATATGATCTATAAAGTCAAGTTAGGTCCCATGTAGCACAGTTGGTATAGCATGAACCTGATTGAGGATTTGAGCTCAAAAACATGTTAAAAATGCATACTCTGGATTAGATTGTCTTTAACAGCCAAACATTACAAATTCATAAGACCCACTTTCACCAGATATACGAATTACATATATAAAAAGGCTTCAGTGTCACAAATACTTAAGAGGGCACAGTCATTGAATCGGTTCAGGCTTAAATCAAGAATGTAACGTCTAGAAAGGTCTAAAAAGAAGTTTGTGGAAACCTGTCCGAACCTGTCCGATCTGCCAATCTTACATGCCTCGCCTTATCTTAGCTGTGACATCAAAGTGAATAAATTATATTTAGAACAGAACTTTTTTACAAGAATGCGAGTGTAAACTTTTTTCAGTAATACAAAAAACAACACACTGGAGACTATTTGCTTAGCTAAATAAAGATTGATAACTGATATTAAAATCAGAATCAGGTTTATAAAAAGAACGTCTGTTTACACACACAATTAATTTTTTCTAAGCACTAGCTCCAGTGTTAGAACAGACATTTTAAGAGGTACTTTTTAAGAGGTACACAAAACATTGAAAACAGAGCAAAACACACAACATTATTCATATTCTTATGAATGACTGTATTTTTTCTTTCACAGTGTATACAATTTACACCCATCAGCCATAACATGATAACCACAGAGAAGTTAAGTGAATAACACTGATCATTTCATTATCAAGGGACCTGTCATGGATGGGATATATTAGGCATTTTGTTCTCAAATTTCATATGTAAGAAGCAAGCATAAGGATTTGAGTGACTTTGAAAAGGACCAGATTGGGATGGATAGACGGCTGGGTACGAGCATGTCCAAAATGAAAGCTCTTTTGGGGTGTTCCCGTACTGCTGCGGTCAGTACCTATTAAAACCGGCTACAGGGTCATGGGTGGCCAAGGCTACTTGATGCAGGTCGGGAGTGAAGGCTGGCCCATCTGGTACGATCCAATAGACACGCTACTGTAGCTCAAATTGCTGAATAGAATAATGCTGGACTGATAAAAAGGTGTAAGAACACACAGTGCATCAGAGTTTGTATATGGGGCCACTTAGGGTGACCAGTCAGGGTGGTGTGGTGGTTGTAATGTTTTGGTTGATTGTTGAATATAGAAGTGCTAGTTTACAGAACCAGACAAAAAACATGGTTGTTGTGCAATGAATGATGGTTCTCACAGTGCAGTGTATGTACTGTGAACATCCTAATTGAGTTTAACGTAATTAGAATAAAGTAATCATTGTTCATATTTGGTGGCTTATTTTTGAAATACTGCTTGGAGTCTTTGATGCATCGTCGTCACCAGACACTTGTGTGACTGTGACAAGGCCAAATGTTATGGCCAGACGACTGTGTCAGAGCATCTCTGAAATGGCTAGGCTTGTGGGGTACTCTCGCAGACCGGTCAGAGTGCTAATGATGTATGTCTGTCTATCGTTGAAAGCCCCTAGAATGGGCCAGCAAGCAACTGAAACTAGATGCAGTGGAAAAACATTGCTTGTTTGATTTTCCTCATTTTAACGTGGACAGCCGTATGTGCACTGTTTACCTGGGAATGTGATGGCACCAGGATGCACTGATGATGTGTGATACTTTGGACAATACTCTTTGCGAAACTTTGTATCCTTTCGTGTAAACGTCATTTGGACATGTGCCACCTGCTAAAACCTTGCAGCAGATCAGACACACCCCTTTATGGTAATTGTTGCAGGGAATTTTAAACACTCCAGCCTGTTTTTCCCAAATTCCACGAAAATGTCACATATCAGAAGTGTTGTGCAGTGGAAGCCAGGTGGAGAGCGTGTTAATCAGTTCAAAACAGGTTAATTTTAATGAACATGAAACAAACCGAGAACCACGAAAAACAACTGAACTGGTTTTAAATGAAAATGCACTAAACAGCAGCTTATAAGATATTTTTAAAACAACAGAAATGTTCAACACCGTGCCATAAGACTTAAACACATTCAATAATCCACACCGTGCCCGAAGACCCATGGACCTTTGTACCAAACATAATCACCCAAACATCTGTGACACTGTCATAAAATTTCAGCTGTGTGACAAACCCAGTGTTAAATAACAAAAATGTGCTCCACCCCTGCTAGCCCACTAGATGTCCTACTTGGACTAGGACTTGTGACATAAATGTCTCGTGCCCCACAAGAGGAGACATTACACTAGACCATGTGAACACTAACATTCCGGGGCCAACCCCCCCCACTACTCACTGCTCATGTTGCCAAAGTATCTATCCATCAATAAACGTGTGAAACCTATAGTGAGGACAGTTAAAGTGTGGCCTGAGGGATCAGACTCACTACAGCACCAGTTTCAACACACACACTGGAGTCTCTTGGCCACTCAAGCTACCACTCGCCATCACAACAACTCTGACTCTCGACACATGTGGCAGAGCATTTAAGCGATCACTGACTACCAACCAAAGCACCCTCAGCAACTGATGTCTCCATTACGAACGAGATGAACACCTACTATGCCCACCTCGACAGAGACAACAAAGCAAAATTGGAGCTCATCCCAGACATCATCCCACCAAGGACGCCATCTCCACTACTGTCCACTTTGTCCTGACCCACCTGGACAAAACCAACATCTATGTGAGGATGCTGTTCATATACTTCAGCTCAGCATTCAATACAGTCATTCCCTCTAGGCTGGTTACCAAACTCCCTGACCTTGGGAGCAGCTCCTCCCTTTGCAACTGGACTCTAGACCGCCTAATCAACAGACCTCAGTCTGTCAGATTGGACATCACCTCCTCCACCCTGACCCTGAACACTACTGTCCCACAGTGCTATGTGCTTAGCCCACTCTTGTATTCCCTCTTGACCCATGACTGCGTCCCTGTACACAGCTCCAATAGCATGGTCAAGTTCACAGAAGCATTTGGTCTGATCAAGGACACCGACGAGGCAGCCTACAGTGAGGAGGTCAAGCTTCTAGTGGCTTGGTGCGTTGATAACAACTTGGCCAAGCATGCCAAGGCAACCAAAGAACTGATTGTTGATTACAGGAATAAAAAAGCTGTATACTTTTATTTCATTGTTGAGACCACGGTGGAACGTGTAGCCATATACAAATTCTTAGGTGTCCAAATCCCCAATGACCTATCCTGGTCCTTCAACACTACAACCGTGTCAAAAAGGCGCAATAGGAAGTTAAAGTAGGTCGAGAGTGAACTTTGCCACTGTTAGGATAAACGGTTGCTCTGCTGCCGACCGGAAGTCCCTGCAGCGGGTGGTGAAAACCGCCAGGCACTCCATGCCAACTCCTGCCATCAAACACAAGCGACATTTGTGTGGAGCGTGTGGTATTATCAGGGACCCCTCACACCTAAGCCATGAACTGTTTTCCATTGTGCCATTAGGCAAGCAGTACAGATATCTACTCACCCACACCAGCAGGCTTAGGTAGTTTATTCCCAACTCCTGTTAACCTGCTAAACACTGAAACCTTTCAGTAACCTTGCATGCACACACAGCTACCTTGTTTATTTTATCTACCATTTGCACAATGTATTCCAGTTGTACTATTCATTTACCACTTGCACAGAAGTTTTCTGCGTGTATTGCCATTTGCACATTTGCAATTTGCAACATTTGCACTACAAACTGATTTTGTTGTACTATACGTGTACTGTTCAATGACAATGAAGTTGAATCTTATCTAATGTTTTGGTGCCAGATAGAACACCTTCAGAAGTCTAAGTCTTTGTGGGTCGGCATGTTTTGGCAAATTAGGTAAAGTGTCCCCAACTTTTAAATTAATGTTTATACTGTATATAGTATATAAAGTGCTTATCACTGATGTACTTGATACCGATCCAAGCCACATAGCCGGCATTTCCTAGTCCTCTCTGTGAGCCTACCCAGACATTTCACATTTCTGTAAATAAACATCAAAGTTCATAGTTCAAAAAAGGAATCAGTTGTGCCATGTTCAGGATTCCCTGTCGCAGAGAATTACTGTCACAGTTTGTGATTATCTACTTTAAGCACCTGTGATTTTGTCATGCATTACATAGTTCACACTGACAGGACCAGTTCATTGTCACAAAGATCAGTGGTATAGGTCTACTAAAGAAGGAATAAGGAATTTCCTTTGTCTCAAATTATGTGACTGTCTGGATAATGTGAAGTAAGTCCTCAGGGCGTCTTTGGGTTTGTGAAAAATCACCCTTGCGTTACCTTAGTGACCAGTAGTAACAAATGCATATAGCTGGGTCGGTACCCTAACATGGACTTAAAACACTGTTAATCTTTTTCTCAAAGATTTGAGGTTTAGGTTCATACAACTTCATTCACAATGAACATGATGATATAAAATTAAATAAAAACACACAAAAACTGAAAGATATAACCCTTAAAATAATTTGTAACAATGACTAACATGACATGGCTGGAATATGAAACTACAAGGTATTCCAGAAATGTATATTTATATAACAAATGTTATGAAGGCTAGTAATGCAGCAGGATAAATAAACACAGTGCAACTTGTTTTTAGTGACGTCTGATTCGGCCAGTTGAGATCTCAACATTGTGCATTATGTGATTGACGTGACAGTGAGGCTTGCCTCTGGATTCCAGACACTTTGTGCTTGCTAAATGTTGTGGACAGAAGAGCCACCGTAGAATATTGTTTTCTGTTTTTCAATATCAAGGCTGATTATGTACCTGATTTACAAAAAACAAGCACCTGTTGCTTTTACTGTCACACTGTTTAAAAATCTGCTTAACATTTTTTGACATGGATTAACTAACATGGCCAGTTCAGTGAAACCCGGTCCAGTGGCTTGTCACTGTACATAGTGATCTGTATTTTTTATAAGACAGGAAAATTGGCAGAACAAAAATGTTCCCTCGTGATTTGTCTGTGTTTCCATTGACGCATAGTGATGGTAGCAGATTTAGAATGAAGAAATGTATGCTATTTCCTGCGCACAGCTTGGAACACACCGTATCTTAGTGATACGTTTTGTTTGCATGTTTACTTTATGGTGTAATTTGTATATCTGCAACTTATATAAATAAAACAAATGCTTTAAAAAATTATAATTCAGTGTGTGGAGAATGCGTTGAGTGGAAAATATTTGTTAAAACGTGAAAAGTAACAATATTAACATGTTGTATTAATGAATATTAAGAAGGTTGTTTTTTGCTGAGTAGTTCTTGCTTTAATGAGAATTTTGCCTGTTGTTATTACAATGGCTTACACTGTCTAGTAGTACATTAACAGTATTTCAGAAAAAACAATTTTCATAAAATGTAGACATGTTTATGTAGAACTGAATCTACAGTGTTTGATGACAGACCAGTTAATGTGAGGTGGTTTTGCTACAATGATAGCAATGACTTAGGACTATTTTATTAGAACTGAGTAATGTAGTATTTAAAGCCATTTGTTGGCTTTGTTTTGAGACCTGTTTGTTGATTACAATGACCCAGCATGGCTAATTACCGTTGTGCTTTAAAAGTGATGTGATGATATTCTATGATCTCATTAATTCAGCCCCATTGTTCATTAAGTAGAAAACCAATTGTCCTGTCTGTCTGTTAAGGTATTTAATTAAACAATATTATTTTTTAAAATAAATGAACAAAATCTTAGTGTTTTTAAGAGGTGTTTTAATATTGTCTCACACAGAATTATTAAAACTGATTAATTTAAATAGGTGGATGTTTGGTCACCCTTTGTAAAGAATTTAATTCTGTTGCCCTTGTGCTGCTCACACTTTCCCAAGCGTTAACAAAGCTTTTCTTTGATGTAAGTTTGTCTGTGGGAGTGTGCCTTTATTTGTTTGTTTAAAGGTGTGCACAACAATCTTTTGAAAGGTTGTCCTAAGAACCATATAGGGGTCAGGACTACACATGCATGACAAAACCAAAGTGAACTTTTCACACCCCTTCTGTAATGCAGACTGTGGTTGAATAAATTCCCTGATACTTTGTATTTATTGCAAAATCCAATAATTAACCAACCGCCATTATTTCAGCACCATTTTCTGCCTACATACTGGTTGTTTGAGAGCCTATTATTATGTGTTGTAACTTGTAGCAGTACATTCCTTGGTGGAATTGAGAAATTGGTTGTTACTTCCTGAGTTGCATGAAAATGTAAAGCTCCTGTTTTTGACCAATTAATGTTGTTTTGTAAATGTCAGATTTACTTTAGAATAACTTTCCTGCCAAACATTGCATTTCATAAAGCAGATTGGGTTGCTAACAAACAACAGAATAGCACTTCCAAACCTACCACAGGGTTTTACAGAACTGAAAAGAGGTTACGGCCTCCATTTGACCTTTTGTTTAAACCCTTAACTGATAACTGATTCAATGGTCAAAAGCTTAAAGATTAGTTGGGAAATCAATTCCGGTATTTCTGGTTAGATTTAAAGTTTTTAAAAACAAGAATTTCAGGGAGGCCTTATTTGAAGTTTGAAAAACACTGTCCAAGTCAGTCTGCACATAAAATGCGACATTACAACTTTACTCAATGAACTGAATAAAAAATGAATTGACATTTTAATTACCATGTGTAATGGCATCTGACAAACAATTATTTTAAAAGCATGTGAAGACAAGCAATGTCATGTTTCTTCATTCCGAGAATGACTTCAGTCTTATTAAAAAGGATACGCCCAGAGTGACAGTTTGTGATAAAAAAAAACATTATTAGGTATCTGAACTTTGATTTACACCTTCTTTGATATTCTTTGTAATATAACCATTTTTGAATGGCTGTCTATGGCACAAACTGGAGAATATTCCCGAAACAATGGTTGTGGTCTTGTTTTTTTCTCTTGCATGATGTGATACAGATGCTTGACTATAAACGGGTTGTGCCTCGACTCCACCTACTGCGTCAGCTACATTGCGTTACGACAGTACTTTATCATCGTCAATGGGGCAGTCCAAAATGGTGATGTCGCACTTGTCTGTGTTGCATTTTGCTACATTTTTACCATAGACAACCATGCAAGATACATCCGGAGGTTTGCAATATTGAAGGAATTGTGTTAAGTTGCATATTTTCTAATGTCTTCTTAATAAGGAACCTTATTTTTTTACATATACATGTTGCGGCCACACAACGTGTGTTGCGTCCCACACCTTGTGTTTGAAAGAAAAGGCCATTTTTGTTCATTTAAATTAATATAGAAATACAGTAGCTACCTAAGCCCATTATAAGCAACCATTACTCCTGTGTTCCCGATTGCTCATTGTGTTTTAAAAAACGATTTAATCTTCATCAGAAAACCAAGCTATGATTACATTAGAACAGCTGAAACTGCAGAATAAAGAGGCAATGAAACTGGCCTACTTCAGACTAGTTTTGTATTTGGTGCTAAAATAAGTTTTTTCAACAAAAAACATTACTGTTGACCACAAACCAAACACAGAACTGGAAAACAATTGGGTTATCTGTGGGGGTACTGACAATATTTTCAAATTTTTGGGGTTCTTTATTCACACAATGAGGAAAGTTGTACAATTGTTGTAAGACACACCTTATCAAATGTTTTGTTTCAGAAAGTATTGAGTTAAAATTTAAGTATAAAGCTTCTCCTTATGTTTGGAAATGAAATATGAATCAGTGACTGTAGTTGACTGTACATCTAATTACAGGACCAATGAAAAGCTGAAAGAAACACATTTGCAACAAGTCATGGTCATCTTAGTTACTTTTTTTACTAAATAAAGATGTTATTCAGGCTGTGTGTTTGTAAAAGCACTTTGAGAACTTTGTTATATTAGTAGATGATATCTCTCTGTATATTGCTATTTGTGACTGCTGTTGCATCAGCCAATTTCAGAATTATTTCGATTCATAGCTCATATCTGTCTGGCAGAGGAACACTGCTGTATGCATGGGAATTATGGCTTCAAGAAGAATTAGATTTTTGTGTAAATCTGTCTTTGAGGTTATCGAGTTTTACCCAGGCAAAGGCCTCATCGTTGACTAGCTAAAGGAGTAGGTTTGTGCAGGCTGTTTCCACCAAAAGTCACAGTTTAAATGTACTATTAAATCTCATCAATTAAGTTTACAGCAGCAATTAAAAAAGGAGAATATTATGATATGAATTCAAATGACAGAACTGTTATAAACACTTGTTAAGTTTAAGTTCAAACAAGATAGTATTTGTCTCAGTCAGTAATGCAGCGTAATTGCTTCTGTACTCTTTAAATCGGTGTCACACCAATGCCCCCACAGAAAAAGTTAGTAGATTCAGTTGTAATCTATTGGGCCAATCCCGCCCATACACAAATGCCTTCTCTTGGGCTCTGCACCCAGGTCGTAGGACAGAAGACCCAGAAAAACATTTTGCAGGTCCTACAAATACGGTGGAGAAAAAAATCACCAGTAGTGCATATTGTAAAAATAATTTATTAGTAGTGGATTAATAGATTTTGCATAGACAGGCTTAAAAAGTAAACAATAAAAATACTTTTATAAATGTTTTTTGAAAAGTTTCATGACATACTGGATGGATCATACATAAATTAAAATCAAATTAAAATATTATTAAAATAAATACTATTTATTATAAATAATGTCATTATACATTTTGAACAATGATAGATATATACGATGTATTTCCCTAAAGAGGATACTGCAATCTAAACATCATATGGATTGAAGTAGCATAGCTTGTATAAAAAGAGACAAGTGATTTGTCTCAGTAACTCCTGAATAAGTATTTTTAGCTGAGGTTTGGGAGAAAATAAATAAGGCAGACGATGCATTCTTCTATATTTCCAATCATAAAAAAAAACAGAAAATACACTTTCTAAATTATTGTATTTTAATACAGAATGAGTAGTCCTGTTAGCATGGTAACAAATATAGTAATTCCAACTGGATTTCTCAAGGTGTTGGCTGCTGAAATTGTGGATGTTGGAGCAGTTGCACTAATAGTGCTTGTATCAGTAATATCTAGGAAGCTGATGTCATTCTTCAGAGAATCAATCAAATTCTGGATTGCAATCGATGAACTGGGAACCGATGGTTGGTTTATAAAAATGAGCGTCATGTTGACAATAATTGATCCTTTCCTGTAAATGAAGAATTGTTTATTATTATTGTTATTATTTTGTTATAAAGTTTTATTATTTAAATAGTGTATATGTAAAATGTTCTTATGCTCTATATCAATGTCATACGAATTTAAAATGACAAAATGTGTTAGTTAATACAAAAAACAGATCTTAATCTGCAGCACCTTAATTTTAGGTCATAAAAACATTGGACTAAAACATAATGGATAAAAGTCCATAAAGAAGTCGAAGTCAGTGTATGAGTAGCCACTTACGTGAATTTGTTGATACTAGATCTTAGATACGTGAGAGGGTATATTTTTCTGTATCCATGATTCACCTATGAGAATAAAATCTATTACAACTGAGAACTTTACAACCTTACTTTCAGCAAAAATGTTAGCATCACAGTGAACTTAAAATAAACACTACTCACCTCTGAAGTCACATTTAAAGCCAGATCCTGATAGTCAATTGAGGTAGGGTCTGAATACGTAGATTGGAAGACTCGGTTCATTTTGAATCCTAATTGAAGTGACCCTTCCTTTCCAATTGGTGCAGCAGCTGAATATAAAGTTGCTAATGATACAGTTGTTTTTGTGGTAGCTGTAGCTGTGGTTGTTGTGGTAGGAGATGAGGTGGGTGATGAAATTGATGTTTTGGTTGTGGGAGAAGCTGTTGTGGTTGTTGGAGAAGTTGTTGTGGTCGTAGGAGCAGCTGTGGTTGTTATGGATGCAGCCGTTGTAGTTGTGGGTGCCACCGTTGTTGTTGTGAGCACAGCCGTTGTTGTTGTGAATGCTGTTGTCATTGTTGCAAGGGATGCAGTGGTTGTTGTGGGAGCAGCTGTTGTGGTTGTAGGATCAGCTGTGGTTGTTGTGGGAACAGCTGTGGTTGTTGTGGGAACATCTGTGGTTGTTGTGGATGCATCCGTTGGAGTTGTCGGTGCTGCTGTGGTTGTTGTTGGAGCCTCTGTTGTGGTTGTGAGCTCAGCTGGGGTTGTCGTGGATGCTATCGCGGTTATTGTAGTTGACACAGTGGTTATTGTGGGAGCAGTTGATGTGGTTGATGGAGCACCTTTGGTTGTGGAAATAGCAATAGTAGTAGTGGGTGTTTCCGTAGATGTTGTGGGTGCTGCTGTGGTTGTTGTTGGAGCCTCTGTTGTGGTTGTGGGTGCAGCCGTGGTAGTTGTGGATTCTGTTGTTGTTGTTTTTGTAGGTGATGCAGTTATTGTTGTGGGACTAACTGTTGTGACTGTTTTGGGATTAGCTGTTGTGGCTGTTGTGGTTGTGTTTGCTGTAGTTGTGGAAAGAGCAATAGTAGTAGTGGGTGTTTCCGTGGTTGTTGTTGGTGCTATCGTGGTTGTTGTTGGAGTTTCTTTTGTGGTTGTAGGAGCAGCTGGGGTTATCGTGGATGCTGTTGTCGATATTGTAGGTGACAAAGTGGTAGTTGTTGGAGCTGCTGTGGTTGTTGTGGGAACAGCTGTGGTTGTTGTGGATGCATCCGTTGGAGTTGTGGGTGCTTCCGTGGTTGTTGTTGGAGCCTCTGTTGTGGTTGTGGGAACAGCTGTGGTTGTGGAAATAGCAATAGTAGTAGTGGGTGTTTCAGTAGATGTTGTGGGTGATGCAGTGGTTGTTGTGGAAACAGCTGTGGTTGTTGTGGATGCAGCCATTGTAGTTGTGGGTGTTGGAGCCTCTGTTGTGATTGTGAGCTCAGCCGTGGTTGTTGTGGATGCTGCCGTCGTTGTTGTGGGTGATGCAGTGGTTGTTGTGGAAGCCTCTGTTGTGGTTGTGGGAACAGCTGTGGTTGTCGTGGATGCTGTTTTCGATGTTGTAGGTGACGCAGTGGTTGTTGTGGAAGCAGCTATTGTGGCTGTTGGATCAGCTGTCGTTGTTGTGGGAACAGCTGTGGTTGTTGTGGGAAGAGCTGTGGTTGTTGAGGATGCCAACAGTGTTGTTGTGAACTTAGGCATGGTTGTCGTGGATGCTGTTGTGGTTGTTGTAGGTGACGCAGTGGTTGTTGTGGGAGCAGTTGTTGTGGTTGTTGGATCAGCTGTGGTTGTGGGAACAGCTGTGGTTATTGTGGGAACAGCTGTGGTTGTTGTGGGAACAGCTGTGGTTGTTAGAGATGCATCCGGTGGAGTTGTGGGTGCTGCCGTGGTTGTTGTTGGAGCCTCTGTTGTGGTTGTGAACTCAGCTGTGGTTGTCGTGAATGTTGTGGTTGTTGAAGGTGACACAGTGGTTGTTGTGGTAACAGCTGTTGGGGTTGTGGGAACAGCTGTGGTTGTTGTGGGAACAGCTGTGGTTGTTGTGGGAACAGCTGTGGTTGTTGTGGGAACAGCTGTTGTGGTTGTGGGAACAGCTGTGGTTGTTGTGGGAACAGCTGTGTTTGTTGTGGATGCATCCGTTGGAGTTGTGGGTGCTGCCGTGGTTGTTGTTGGAGCCTCTGTTGTGGTTGTGAACTCAGCTGTGGTTGTCGTGGATGCTGTTGTGGTTGTTGAAGGTGACACAGTGGTTGTTGTGGGAGCCTCGGTTGTGGTTGTGGGAACAGCTGTGGTTGTGGAAATAGCAATAGTAGTAGTGGGTGTTTCAGTAGATGTTGTGGGTAATGCAGTGGTTGTTGTGGAAACAGCTGTGGTTGTTGTGGATGCAGCCATTGTTGTTGTGGGTGTTGGAGCCTCTGTTGTGGTTGTGAGCTCAGCCGTGGTTGTTGTGGATGCTGTCGCCGTTGTTGTGGATGATGCAGTGGTTATTGTGGGAACAGCTGTGGTTGTTGTGGGAACAGCTGTGGTTGTTGTGGGAACAGCTGTGGTTGTTGTGGATGCAGCTATTGTATTTGTGGGTGTTGGAGCCTCTGTTGTGGTAGTGAGCTCAGCCGTGGTTGTTGTTGATGCTGTCGTCGTTGTTGTGGGTGATGCAGTGGTTGTTGTGGGAGCAGCTGTGGTTGTTGTTGGATCAGCTGTGGTTGTTGTGGGAACATCTGTGGTTGTTGTGGATGCAGCCGATGTAGTTGTGGGTGCTGCCGTGGTTGTTGCAAGAGCCTCTGTTGTGGTTGTGGGAACAGCTGTGGTTGTTGTGGGAACAGCTGTGGTTGTTGTGGGAACAGCTGTGGTTGTTGTGGGAACAGCTGCGGTTGTTGTGGGAACATCTGTGGTTGTTGTGGATGCAGCCGATGTATTTGTGGGTGCTGCCATGGTTGTTGTAGGAGCCTCTGTTGTGGTTGTGGGAACAGCTGTGGTTGTTGTGGGAACAGCTGTGGTTGTTGTGGGAACAGCTGTGGTTGAAGTGGATGCAGCCATTGTAGTTGTGGGTGTTGGAGCCTCTGTTGTGGTTGTGAGCTCAGCCATGGTTGTTGTGGATGCTGTCGTCGTTGTTGTGGGTGATGCAGTGGTTGTTGTGGGTGCAGCTGTTGTGGTTGTAGGATCAGCTGTGGTTGTTGTGGGAACAGCTGTAGTTGTTGTGGGAACAGCTGTGAATGTTGTAGGAACATCTGTGGTTGTTGTGGATGCATCCGTTGGAGTTGTGGGTGCTGCCATGGTTGTTGTTGGAGCCTCTGTTGTGGTTGTGAGCTCAGCTGTGGTTGTTGTGGGAACAGCTGTGGTTGTTGTTGGAACAGCTGAGGTTGTTGTGAGCTCAGCCGTGGTTGTTGTGGATGCTGTCGTCGTTGTTGTGGGTGATGCAGTGGTTGTTGTGGGAGCAGCTGTTGTGGTTGTAGGTTCATTTGTGTTTGTTGTGGGAACAGCTGTGGTTGTTGTGGGAACATCTGTGGTTGTTGTGGATGCAGCCGATGTAGTTGTGGCTGCTGCCGTGATTGTTGTAGGAGCCTCTGTTGTGGTTGTGGGAACAGCTGTGGTTGTTGTGGGAACAGCTGTGGTTGTTGTAGGAACAGCTGAGGTTGTTGTGAGCTCAGCCGTGGTTGTTGTGGATGCTGTCGTCGTTGTTGTGGGTGATGCAGTGGTTGTTGTGGGAGCAGCTGTTGTGGTTGTAGGTTCAGCTGTGTTTGTTGTGGGAACAGCTGTGGTTGTTGTTGGATCAGCTGTGGTTGTTGTTGGATCAGCTGTGGTTGTTGTGGGAACATCTGTGGTTGTTGTGGATGCAGCCGATGTAGTTGTGGCTGCTGCCGTGATTGTTGTAGGAGCCTCTGTTGTGGTTGTGGGAACAGCTGTGGTTGTTGTGGGAACAGCTGTGGTTGTTGTGGGAACAACTGTGGTTGTTGTGGGAACAGCTGTAGTTGTTGTGGATGTAGCCACTGTAGTTGTGGGTGTTGGAGCCTCTGTTGTGGTTGTGAGCTCAGTCGTGGTTGTTGAGGATGCTGTCGTCGTTGTTGTGGGTGATGCAGTGGTTGTTGTGGGAGCAGCTGTTGTGGTTGTAGGATCAGCTGTGGTAGTGGTGGGAACAGGTGTGGTTGTTGTGGGAACAGCTGTGGTTGTTGTAGGAACATCTGTGGTTGTTGTGGATGCATCCGTTGGAGTTGTGGGTGCTGCCATGGTTGTTGTTGGAGCCTCTGTTGTGGTTGTGAGCTCAGCTGTGGTTGTTGTGGGTGATGCAGTGGTTGTTGTAGGCGTAGCTATTGGGGTTGTTGGAGCAGCTGTAGTTGTGGAAATAGCAATAGTAGTAGTGGGTGTTTCCGTAGATGTTAGGGGTTCTGCTGTCGTAGTTGTAGATGCCACCGTTGTTGTTGTGGGAACATCTGTGGTTGTTGTGGATGCTGTTGTCGTTGTTGTAGGTGACGCAGTGGTTGTCGTGGGAGCAGCTGTTGTGGTTGTAGGATCAGCTGTGGTTGTTGTGGGAACAGCTGTGGTTGTTGAATCGACTGTGGTTGTTGTGGGAACAGCTGTGGTTGTTGTGGAAATATCTGTGGTTGTTGTGGATGCAGCCGATGTAGTTGTGGGTGCTGCCGTGGTTGTTGTAGGAGCCTCTGTTGTGGTTGTGGGAACAGCTGTTGTTGTTGTGGGAACAGCTGTGGTTGTTGTGGGAACA
Source organism: Dallia pectoralis (assembly GCA_029465975.1). NCBI lineage: Eukaryota > Metazoa > Chordata > Actinopteri > Esociformes > Umbridae > Dallia > Dallia pectoralis. The sequence continues at coordinate 13,906,968 of CM055742.1, read as the reverse complement.
TCTGTGGTTGTTGTGGATGCAGCCGATGTAGTTGTGGCTGCTGCCGTGATTGTTATAGGAGCCTCTGTTGTGGTTGTGGGAACAGCTGTGGTTGTTGTGGGAACAGCTGTGGTTGTTGTGGGAACAACTGTGGTTGTTGTAGGAACATCTGTGGTTGTTGTGGATGCATCCGTTGGAGTTGTGGGTGCTGCCATGGTTGTTGTTGGAGCCTCTGTTGTGGTTGTGAGCTCAGCTGTGGTTGTTGTGGGTGATGCAGTGGTTGTTGTAGGCGTAGCTATTGGGGTTGTTGGAGCAGCTGTAGTTGTGGAAATAGCAATAGTAGTAGTGGGTGTTTCCGTAGATGTTAGGGGTTCTGCTGTCGTAGTTGTAGATGCCACCGTTGTTGTTGTGGGAACATCTGTGGTTGTCGTGGATGCTGTTGTCGTTGTTGTAGGTGACGCAGTGGTTGTCGTGGGAGCAGCTGTTGTGGTTGTAGGATCAGCTGTGGTTGTTGTGGGAACAGCTGTGGTTGTTGAATCGACTGTGGTTGTTGTGGGAACAGCTGTGGTTGTTGTGGAAATATCTGTGGTTGTTGTGGATGCAGCCGATGTAGTTGTGGGTGCTGCCGTGGTTGTTGTAGGAGCCTCTGTTGTGGTTGTGGGAACAGCTGTTGTTGTTGTGGGAACAGCTGTGGTTGTTGTGGGAACATCTGTGGTTGTTGTGGATGCAGCCGATGTAGTTGTGGCTGCTGCCGTGATTGTTGTAGGAGCCTCTGTTGTGGTTGTGGGAACAGCTGTGGTTGTTGTGGGAACAGCTGTGGTTGTTGTGGGAACAACTGTGGTTGTTGTGGGAACAGCTGTAGTTGTTGTGGATGTAGCCATTGTAGTTGTGGGTGTTGGAGTCTCTGTTGTGGTTGTGAGCTCAGTCGTGGTTGTTGAGGATGCTGTCGTCGTTGTTGTGGGTGATGCAGTGGTTGTTGTGGGAGCAGCTGTTGTGGTTGTAGGATCAGCTGTGGTAGTTGTGGGAACAGGTGTGGTTGTTGTGGGAACAGCTGTGGTTGTTGTAGGAACATCTGTGGTTGTTGTGGATGCATCCTTTGGAGTTGTGGGTGCTGCCATGGTTGTTGTTGGAGCCTCTGTTGTGGTTGTGAGCTCAGCCGTGGTTGTTGTGGGTGATAAAGTGGTTGTTGTAGGAGCGGCTATTGTGGTTGTTGGAGCAGCTGTAGTTGTGGAAATAGCAATAGTAGTAGTGTGTGTTTCCGTAGATGTTAGGGGTTCTGCTGTCGTAGTTGTAGATGCCACCGTTGTGGTTGTGAGCTCAGCCGTGGTTGTTGTGGATGCTGTCGTCGTTGTTGTAGGTGACGCAGTGGTTGTTGTGGGAGCAGCTGTTGTGGTTGTAGGATCAGCTGTGGTTGTTGTGGGAGCAGCTGTTGTGGTTGTAGGATCAGCTGTGGTTGTTGTGGGAACAGCTGTGGTTGTTGTTGGATCAGCTGTGGTTGTTGTGGGAACATCTATGGTTGTTGTGGATGCAGCCGATGTAGTTGTGGGTGCTGCCGTGATTGTTGTAGGAGCCTCTGTTGTGGTTGTGGAAACAGCTGTGGTTGTTGTGGGATCAGCTGTGGTTGTTGTGGGAACATCTATGGTTGTTGTGGATGCAGCCGATGTAGTTGTGGGTGCTGCCGTGATTGTTGTAGGTGCCTCTGTTGTGGTTGTGGGAACAGCTGTGGTTGTTGTGGGAACCGCTGTTGTTGTTGTGCGAACAGGTGTGGTTGTTGTGGGAACATCTGTGGTTGTTGTGGATGCAGCCGATGTAGTTGTGGGTGCTGGAGCCTCTGTTGTGGTTGTGAGCTCAGTCGTGGTTGTTGTGGGTGCTGTCGTCGTTGTTGTGGGTGATGCAGTGGTTGTTGTGGGAGCAGCTGTTGTGGTTGTAGGATCAGCTGTGGTAGTTGTGGGAACAGGTGTGGTTGTTGTGGGAACAGCTGTGGTTGTTGTAGGAACATCTGTGGTTGTTGTGGATGCATCCGTTGGAGTTGTGGGTGCTGCCATGGTTGTTGTTGGAGCCTCTGTTGTGGTTGTGAGCTCAGCTGTGGTTGTTGTGGGTGATGCAGTGGTTGTTGTAGGAGCAGCTATTGTGGTTGTTAGAGCAGCTGTAGTTGTGGAAATAGCAATAGTAGTAGTGTGTGTTTCCGTAGTTGTTAGGGGTTCTGCTGTCGTTGTTGTAGATGCCACCGTTGTTGTTGTGGGAACAGCTGTGGTTGTTGTGGGAACATCTGTGGTTGTTGTGGATGCAGCCATTGTAGTTGTGGGTGTTGGAGCCTCTGTTGTGGTCGTGAGCTCAGCTGTGGTTGTTGTGGATGCTGTTGTGGTTGTTGTGGGTGAAGCAGTGGTTGTTGTGGGATCAGCTGTTGTGGATGTTGGAAGAGCTGTGGTTGTTGAAACAGCAATAGTAGTAGTGGGTGTTTCCATAGATGTTGTGGATGCAGCTGTCATAGTTGTAGATGTCACCGTTGTTGTTGTGGGCTCAGCTGTGGTTGTCGTGGATGCTGTTGTGGTTGTTGTAGGTGACACAGTGGTTGTTGTGGGAGCAGCTGTTGTGGTTGTTGGATCAGCTGTGGTTGTTGTGGGAACAGCTGTGGTTGTTGTGGGAACATCTGTGGTTGTTGGAGATGCATCCGTTGGAGTTGTGGGTGCTGCCATGGTTGTTGTTGGAGCCTCTGTGGTGGTTGTGAGCTCCGCTGTGGTTGTTGTGGATGCTGTTGTGGATGTTGAAGGTGACACAGTGGTTGTTGTGGGAGCCTCTGTTGTGGTTGTGGGGACAGCTGTGGTTGAAGAAATAGCAATAGTAGTAGTGGGTGTTTCAATAGATGTTGTGGGTGATGCAGTGGTTGTTGTTGGAGCCTCTGTTGTGGTTGTGAGATCAGCTGTGGTTGTCGTGGTTTCCGACGTCGTTGTTGTGGGTGACACAGTGGCTGTTGTCGGAGCAGCTGTGGTTGTTGTTGGAGTCTCTGTTGTGGAAGATTGTGTTGCCCCCGTATCCGGTATTGTCATTGCTATAAGCACTGTATAAATTGGAAAAGGACAGATATTTACTGGACTGATCTTTTTCTGCTGAAATGCTTATCTTATGTTATTGCATGTTACCTTTTTCCAATAAATCAATATAATTTAACATTTGACCTAACCTAAAGGTTTATATAATATTTTGTTCTCACTTCTTACCCGTTAGAAATAATTTAGTAGATCTTCTCATGATTCTGGCGATTTATCCTCCAACTATGAGAGGAGGGCATCAGGTTTAGTATTACATACTCATGCATGTTGTTCTTTGTGACTGTTATTTGTATACTAAAATTGATAAATACATACACACATCTATTGTGAGCTTAATCATCATGTTCCAAATTAATGGACACAAGCCAATGAATTGCTAATGCCATGTTCCATGTAAATTAGATGCATGACTGAACTAATTGCTATAGAGACAGATGTTGTTAGAAATGATGTTAATTTGTATTAATAATATATGTATTGATCATAATAGTTAATTCATTTCCTGTAGCAAAACTGAAGCATGTTTTCATTAAGTCAAATTAAATAAACAACAACCAACGCATATGTCATTAATTAAATACCTTTAGATCATTCCTGATATAGCAATGTTTGCTTGATAGCAATGTTGGAATGGTTATCTGTTGACATGAGCTATATCCTTGCTTATAGTGTGTTATGTGTCTGTTGCTCTTGTACTTCATTTGTGTTGTTTACTAAGTTGTGCCCTATGTGTATATCTGCCAAATATGCCAAAATATATGCATATGCAAAGATAAGGGTATTCCCTTGCCACAAGAGGCTTTATTCATTCAGTCCTTGCTCTATTTTTCCTGGTACAATTTCCAGAGCTAGCATATCTTTGGTGATAGCAGATATTTTTTTCTTTTCACTATCTAAGTGCAGAATGTCAATTTGGAATTTAGCCTGTGCCAAATGCATTCAGTATCGCTATCAAAGTCAATAACATTTTTAATTCTTTACAAAGTATATATATATACTAGTCAATTAGAGTTAATATGCATATTGTTATGAATGAGAATTGATTTAACTTGTTTTTATGTACAGAACTTTTATGTACAGAAAAATATATGATGTGAAAGGAATACATTTTGTAAGTCGTTGCTCTAATTTCCATTATAAGTTTATTCTTTTAAAAAGGAATCCTTTCTCATTTAAAGCAATTTTTAAGATTTCAATTTGAGTCTTTTGCTGTTTTGTAATGGAGTACTTTCGGTATTGAATTATGAACTGTACATAAAATGATGAGCACACTCTGCATGGTTCGTCAAGTTTATACACGGTGCCAACAAAATTACAGATTATTGCTGACAAATTTATAGCGATATACATTTATAAAACTATACATTTATAGTTTTGTTATTTTTAATAACTCATTAACAATATAGAATAGTATATATTATCAAATCAATAATTTTACAACTTACCTTTTCGCAAAACTTTGATTGTATAATTTCCCAAGAAAGAAAAAAATACACTTTCTTCAGAATTCTGCACACTTTTTCGGTTGAATGTAATATGTGTTTGTAAGGTCACCTTTATATGTGATTCAAAACTATGCTGCCCTACCCAAGTGCTCCTGCTTCTTTCAAATACGCAATCAGGTTGACGTATGAATGACTATTTTGGTGGGAGTGTCTACTAAGGTGTGCACAACAATCTTTGGATAGTTTGTTCTGATAACAAAATAGGGTTATTTCTCTGTGAACGTAACAGAATAACAGTAAAAAATGTCACACCCCACCAATGATGCTGAGAACCAATCCTTAGACCAGTATGCGCATTTTGGGGTATTGAGACAATCCATGCAATCCATCCTTTAATTCAATTCATCAGGTGTGGCAGTGTGGGGTTAAAACAACTGTGTCAAACACCTGCATCTGTTAGAAAGTTCACTTTGACAGGGACCTGCCCCCAGAAATAACACACAATACACATTGACAGGACACAAATCAATGGGTCAGTTAAAGAAAATTATGTTAGATTTTAATAGTGAGAATTGTGTTTGCCTTATTAGATGGTGACAATTATTGTCAGAATGTCTGTAAATATTATCTAATGTATTGAAATATTGATTATTCTTGTGAGCCAAATCCATGCATATACTTTGTTTTTTGTTTCATGTACATCACAATCAGAATTTTCAAATAGATTATACTCCATATTCTTCAGTCACCTGTAGAATGCTGTGTTACTGGTGTAGCTGACTCATAATTGTCACTTTGCAAAGTGAGTCATGTGGGGAAACTCAGACGTTGGAACTAATGTGTATTCTCTACGTAATCTGCAGAAAACACCTGCACATATTTCAGACTCGCGAAACGCGTAGGTTTATAAACCTGGTATTTTTAGGTATGTTTTCATTAACCATAGATACTCATGGAGTAATGGTTGTAGACGTATCTGGGTAAACAGGGTCATCGCTGAAAGCTGCAAGCACTGCTTTTCCAGCAATACCATACAATGTTTGTTGTGATAACATATAAATAAAGTACTTTGTTATTACACATAATCTAATAAAAAATGAATTGTGTTATTGTGTGTATTCATCTGTATCAGTAAAATGATAGAGCAAGGGTTTGTTTTATCAGGCCCCCATAGTTGTATTATTTATTTCCAAATTCATTCAATGTGTAGTAGTTTGAGAGTTCTGTTGTATAATTATAATTTTTTTGGTTGTATAGAGGGGCATTCTAATTGGCTTGCATATAACCGTTTAAATTAGTTTTGTAAAACCCTTATAAAATATGTCCAGCTTTTTAAGGGTGACGTCTAAATTCCCCCAATAGCAAAACTTTTACAATGCTTTGTGAAACAGATTTACATCTGATCATAAATCTGATATCTTGTCTTTTTTCTATGTTAGTAGGGTACATCATCTGGTACATAACTACCGGTAGAACCCCCACCTTAAATATACAATAATATTAAAACATTTTCGAGAGTTTATCCCATTGTAGTTGACATACAAATGTCCAACCTCTAGTCCAAAGTTTAACCTACATCAGAACTATCATTAAGGAAATTGACTCTTTGAATGTTACAGCCTTATTCCAGAATGGATTCAATTAATTCGTAAACATTTTTTCACTCAAAACATTCATCCAGACATAACACAATGTAAAACAATTTCCAGAAACTTAGCGTGTGGCCTATTGAAGACCTTTTTGAACATCTTCAAGCAAAATATCTATGAGGGTGGGAGGCAGTTTGCATCAAAACAGTTGCTCTAGGAGCCTATTGTTACATCCTGCAAAGAAATTCAAGCAGAAACTCTTCATAAACTCACAAGTTCAATGGATGCAAGAATTGTGAAAGTGACTTAACTTGTAACTTGCCCTGTTAAGATGTGTTTGATTGAAATAGTTTTTTTTATATCAGTAAATATGACCTCCTAATGCTGGAAATTCAACAAATGACCAACAAATGACCATTTTCAGTTCTTCACATCCTATACAATGTTTTGCAACTCTGTTGTGCATAGAATTTGGAGGATAAAAATGCAAAAAAGCAGTAAGATAACAAAAAGTGAAAAAGTGAAAAGCTGTAAAAAAAATTCCGAATGCATTGCACGTGTATTTGGGTGTTCTTAAAAAAACATTTGGAATTTGCTGTGTAGTTGGATTGGCATAAGGTAGAATGTTTGTATTGTAGAACATGTCATTAATTAATAGTGGAATGATAGTGTTTTACAGCATTTATGTACTTAATATATTTTTGTTGCATACTAAAAGAATTAAAAAAGTGTGCAGTGCGCCCTCAAGTGGACTCTTGGTAGGATTCCTCTCCAAAAAGATTTTCTCTTGTTGCTGCACTTCAATTGGTTTTACAGATGTATCTTTTAGATGAAAGTTCAAAATTATTATGCATAGTAGGCATAAAGTATTTCATTTACATTAGATGAAAATCTTAATCAATGTATTATTTCAATTTATTGTTGTGGAACTACAGCAACAGTTTTTAATAAATTCTAACAAAAAATATCTATTTTGACCTTCATTTCTACATCATCGCCAAAGAAATAAGTATATAATAGAAGTAAATACTAAATATGTATTGTAAGTATAAAAAGTAAGTAAAAATCACAGTTATTTCTCATCTTAGTTTCTGCATCAGCAGTGAAGGGCAGTGTTGTGTTCTTATTCTCTTTTTTGTAGTTCAATTAAAATAAGGTACCTGACCAATGAAATAACACAGCGATTTTATTGAGTTTTAATACTCCTTTACCTGTTCTCTTGAACATTTCTGTTAATTAAATGCCCACCAGGGCCTTAAACACATCCTCTGGGTCTGATCTGAGTTAACTAGAGCAACAATAACGCTCATATTGACAGAATAGTCAACACGATATCACAGGTTTTCGTGAAATAGACATGATTTTTGTACCCCAAATTTGTGACATGCACACGTAAAAATGTGTTTTTTCGTGTCCTGGACATGATTACTTTTTTGTGTACAGGACATGTAATACTTAGGACTCCACGGAAAATCTTCACACTCACACAAAAAAGCACACCAAACGTTTTTGGTCAACGACACGTTAAACAGATAAGTAAATCAAAATGTTCGGTATTGGTTAAGGTTAAGGTTAGGGAAAGAGTAAGAGTCAGGCTTTTGTTTAATATTTAGAGTAATAAAAAGAGTTATATTCCAGAAAGTTAAATCCGTCGCGTTTACAATTCAAGCTACGCCCACTTCCTGGTTGAAATGCAAGTTGAGTCAACCAATCACGACACTTGCTTTCGACAGCTCAGGTAAATCGTGTCCAGGACACGAAAAAAATAACTTTTACGTGTGGATGTCACAAATCTCGGGTACAAAAATCGTGTCAATTTCACGAAATCTCATGATATCGTGTTGGAATAGTATGGAAAGCAGTAAAATGTTCAACACATATCTAAAGAATACATTATTGTGATTTCTTCCAACACACAACATACATTCAATTGAACAAAAGTGTTACCAAATACGCTCTCCATTACCCCTGATTCCCCACAAAGTCTGATTTTTTTTCCCATTCCCCATGCTAGAAAAAGAATTTGGCAAACGTTGAAGCATTCGTCAAAAAACCACACCTGCTCAAGATAGGTCTGAATCAAAAAGCCGGAAATATTAGCGAAAAAGCAAAAAAATATTAGCTAAAAAAATTCCAAAGGAAACAGAAAGATTAGTGATTTTTGCCCTCTGTTACAAGATTCATATTTTTTCTCATTGTTTATTATTTCATTTTTTTTGCAATTTCATACAATTTAATGCACTAATGCGTTATTATATTTTTATTTTCAATATTCATAAAAAAATTGTCAGTTCCTGCAATTCCTTTACAATTCCGTGTGACTAAAAGTAATCCCAAACAATTAGTTCTATAAAACTGTATAAATTGTATATTAGTATGTTACTATCACAGCAGTTTGAACAGTTTATACTGCACATATTAATGAATTGACATTTGAGAGGGCAGAAAATATTTTCCCATTGTGTCACGATTGGTGAATTTTGTTTCCACACGGTTTCATTTCATTGACGCACCACTTCCTTGTTTACATTTCTTTCACAGGTGTTTGTCATCATTGGGGCTATAAAGGGTTGTTTGGTAGTATTCACAATTGCTTAGCATTGTTCCACGTCACGAGTTAGATATCGGTGAGTGTGTTAGGTATCATGATTATAGTTATTGTTTGTAAATGTTAGTTTAAGTCGCTATATGCGCATTTTCATTCAACCAAGTTTGTGTTTTTCGCCGTTTACGGTTTGTTTTATTTTTGTCAGTTCAATAAACCTGTCTTTAAACGGATTACGACTCTGCACATGGCTTTCACCACACTACGCCGGTCCATTCATGACAGAATGCTAAGCCCAAAGAAAAGCCAGCAGAGCCGGACGGTGAGTGGATTTCTCAGAGGGGCAAGCTATAGCGCTCTGAGGTATGAAGCTCACCGTCACAATCCGGAGCAGTGTGAGCGGCGCTACACCTGGCAGGGTGATTGGGGGTCCGACTCCCTCTCATCGGATGAAGACGAGGCGGTCTACGAGAGAGTGGAGGAGGACTCCCTGGAAGACGCCCTGCTATGGGATCCCATCCTCAGTCGGCTAGTCCCAGCAACAACGGCTGGGGCGGACAGAAGAGGCTAACAGGGCTAGCCACAACGGGTTTACGGTCCCCCAATGAACTGGTCATGGGTGCACCCCAAAGGCCCCCCAATAAAAAATTTGGAGGGTGCTAGAGGGGTGTTCTAGGGGGCCTTGAAGGAGAACCTACGCGCTGGACCCAGCCAGCAGGTGGTGAAAGAACATCATCCACACCCGGTGCTAAGAGGGAAGCGCCACCTGTGGGTCCAGCGCCACTCACTGCCCTGGAGCCTCCAAAGACGCCGCCCACTGCTCCGGGGCTGCAGCCAGGGCCAGCAAGAGCCCTGGAGCTACAGCCATAACCCCATCTCCAGCTGGGTTATGACCCCTTTTCGGCGCTCTTGAGTTAAAGAGCTTATTGGCCGGTGCTTAACACATTTTAGTGTAGCAATGCATGCAAAAAAACCTATATCTCAACAATTACGTTCCCTGGGAACTATTGTAGTAACACGCGATAACGTTACTGGTGAAACGTATTTGAACGTAATTAAGACAAAAATTCATATCCGCCGGGGGGAATCGAACAAGCGCCCTATATGGCTCCGCAGCCGACCACACTACCCACTGCTCCATCATGCGCCCTTAGCCCAGATTTTGATCATATTGGTTTTCATATTGTATCAATTTAGAGTGGCAAAACGCCGCAGCGCACTAGATTTTTGTATTGTTTTAACCACAGCAGATATGTCCAAAAGGTCTAACATAAATGCCAAGACAGTTGCATTAATTGCTCATTGTGGCCAACTCCACATGGAGGCAAGTAAACCGATGATACAATTGCGTTCCCTTCTCTCGTCAACGGCCCAACAGCCTGTGGCCCACCGGGAAAACTCCCAATTCTCCCGATTGCCACTCCGGGCCTGATTAGATGAGACGTTAAACCGAGGCCTTGACTCTCTGTGGTCATTAAAAACCCTGGGATGTCCTTCGATAAAGAGTAGGGGTGTAACCCCGGCATCCTGGCCAAATCTGCCCCTTGTCCTCTGTCCATCATGGCCACCTAATCATCCCAATATATACACTAATTGGCTTCATCATTACAGTCTCTTCTCCACCAGTAAGCTGGTGTTTGTTCTGGCGCAATATGGCTGCCGTCACGTCATCCAGGTGGATGCTGCACATTGGTGGTGGTTGAGGAGATTCCCCCTTTCATGTAAAAGCGCTTTGAGTTCCCAGGAAGAAAAGCGCTATATAAATGTAATGAATTGTTATTATTATTATTATTAGAGCTGCTCGATTATGGAAAAAAATCATAATCACGATTATTGTAGTCAATATTAAAATCACGATTATTTAAACGATTACTCATTGATTTTGAAACAATGTTGCATTTATTAAATTAACAACAGTGAAACAAAACAACAGTGCAAACTCCTTGAACTGAAAAACACTTTATACAAATACAAAAAGTATTAAATAATAACTGTTGCAGTGCTCTTTCACAATCTTTTATAAAGTTGTAATAAATATAATACAAATCTAAAAAGAAAACATAAATAAATTAGATCAAAATATATTTGTATATATTTCTAATTTACTGACAGGTCTAAAACATGTATTGAACATTTTGTCTAACTAAATTTAACAAATTCCAGTCAGTCATGATAAAATAAAAATGGTTCGGTATTGGGGCACATGTCTTTGGCCAGAAAGTATGCCATCGCGTCTGTTAATTTGTAATTCCTCTCCGAGGTAGACTGATAAAATGTAGCGCTATTAAATGCGTCTTTTATTGACGAATGTGTTGCTGTTGGGGTTGTTGCCCTGCTGTTGTCATTTAGATTTTTTACTTTTGGTTTGTCATAGGTGACTTTGTGGTTAGTTTTTAGGTGGTTGAAAAGATTTGTGGTATTACCTACTGGTGCAGACACCACCGTGAAGCAAATCTTGCATATTACTTGATTGCTCAAATCCGAACATTTGCAATTTTTTTTAAATGACACCACCAGAAAACTTGCTGGCAGTGTTGCCTGCATGAGTTTAGCCTTCTGGATCTAGCGAAAATGCGCGTTCGCGCCATTTGACCACGGGACAAAACAGTTTACTGGCAAAACGTAATGTGGAAAATAATCGATATTTTACAACATATATCGATCTAAAATCGGTTGAAAAGGTAATCGATCGATTGTATCAAATCGATACTAGGAAATAGCGCATTGGATTTAAGCACGTCAGACTTTATGGATGTTTTTTCTCTGCACTTTTAAAGATAAAGGCGTTAAACGTTGCTCGATTTAGTCTGCCTAACTGTGACGTGATCGCCAGGCGCCAGCAGCAGCGCAAAGACAACTAAACAGCATGTCGGATCGCTGGCAGAGGAGAAACCGACAAGCGTTGAATTATCCATCCAACATTGCGTTCCAGTGTGTGGAAACACGCGAGACAGCCAGAGCAGAGGTGATAAGGTATTGAGCAGAAGATGCATTGCCGTTGACTGAAAATGCCATGAAGTGGTGGAGATCTCAGGAAAAAGGGCTACCTGTACTGTAACCTTGCTAAACGGTACCTGTGCATTCCAGGCACCAGTGTGCCAGCAGAGCGAGTTTTTAGTACTGCTGGTGACACAGCAAAAGTTGCAGGTTAAACTACTGTTAGTAATGGGAAGTTCGGATCATTTTACCGACTCGGATCTTTGAGTCTCGTTCAGCAAAATTAACGAATCTTTTTTCGAGTCATTTCGTTCATTTCCGAATAATATAATTAGAATGACATGTTAAATATCCCAACACATCTAGTACTTACTTAAATGTTCATTACATTTGTAAAAAATAAACTATAGGGTAAATGCAGCCAAAGCCAAATGATAAGAAACCGAATTGTTTTATTAATTGATTAGTTGTTGGGTCTTAAGGCTATTGTAGTCTGACTGTTAGTTCACCTCACCTCCCTCTTTCCTTGTGCCGGATATTTAGTATACAGCTCACAGTGTGAGGACCTGAGGTCTATCCCTCCCTCTGTCCCTCTCTATGCCAGTATTGGCACTTCCCCCTGTCAGCAGAGAGACAATCAAGGACATTCACTGCACCTGAGACTTCTCCGCACCTGTGTTTGGTTGGGCATTTAGCCCGGTATTTAACCCTGCCTCATTCTGTTGGTGATTGTGGGATCATTGTTTGTACGTGTTGGATGTACGTACAGAGGTACGTTCCGGTGTTCTCCTGTTCGGAGTTTCTGATCGTTACGATCGTCTGTTTGTTGTTTTCGTGAGACCCGAAGAGTTTTCGGTATTAGTCTGAGTCGTTAAATAAAGACGTTATTATAGAATTCTCTGCGCCTGTGTCCGCTTCCTGCTACCTGCCTGTGAGCCAGACGTGACAGTATGATCCCACCAAGAAGGATGCAGCAGAGGAAGCAGAGCTGTTTGCGGGGATGCGAACAGTCTGCGGAGGCACCGGCTTATCTGCGCCGGTGCGCGATACGGGAAGGACCCCCGCTTCCTCCGCGATCATCCGCCCCACCACCCATCTGGGTGCCGGGTGATTACGGAGCGCAGTCTGAGGAGTCGGAAGAAGAGTGGGAGGACGAGTCGGTCCTGACCGGTATCCTGACCGGTATCCGGAGCCTGACCGGTATCCTGACCGGTATTCTGACCGGTACCCTGAGCCTGTCTCCGCCCCCTGTGAGCCTGTCTCCGCCCCTGTGAGCCTGTCTCCGCCCCCTGTGAGCCTGTCTCCGCCCCCTGTGAGCCTGTCTCCGCCCCCTGTGAGCCTGTCTCCGCCCCCTGTGAGCCTGTCTCCGCCCCCTGTGAGCCTGTCTCCGCCCCCTGTGAGCCTGTCTCCGCCCCCTGTGAGCCTGTCTCCGCCCCCTGTGAGCCTGTCTCCGCCTCCGGTGAGCCTGTCTCCGCCCCCGGTGAGCCTGTCTCCGCCCCCGGTGAGCCTGTCTCCGCCCCGGTGAGCCTGTCTCCGCCCCCTGTGAGCCTGTCTCCGCCCCCTGTGAGCCTGTCTCCGCCCCCTGTGAGCCTGTCTCCGCCCCCTGTGAGCCTGTCTCCGCCCCCTGTGAGCCTGTCTCCGCCCCCTGTGAGCCTGTCTCCGCCCCCTGTGAGCCCGTCCTTGAGGCCTTCTCCGTCCCTGTCCCTGAGCCCGTCCCTGAGCCCGTCCCCGTCCCCGAGCCCGTCTCCGAGCCCGTCCCCGTCTCCAGTGTACCTGTCCTCGGTCCCGTCCTTGTCACTGTCCCCGATCCCGTCCTTTCCACTGTCGTCGTTCCCGTCCCACTCACTGTCCCCGATCCCGTCCTAGTCCCCCTCTTCGATCCCGTCCTAGTCCCCCTCTTCGATCCCGTCCTTGTACCCGTCGCTTCGCCCGTCCATGCTCAGACCTCCGTCCCTCACTCGACCTCCGCCTTTAGCTCCGCCCCCGCATTCGTCCCTTCACCCGTCCCCGTCCTTGTCTTCGTTCCCGGTCCCGTCCTTGTCTCTCATCCCGGTCCCGTCCTTGTCTCTCATCCCAATCCCGTCCTTGTCTCTGGTCCTGCTCCCGTCCGTGTCTCTCCTTCTGTTCCCGTCCGTGTCTCTGTGCCCGTTCTCGTTCGTGCCTCTATGCCCTGTTCCACTGTCATGCCTGTGTCTGTCCCAGTCCCCGAGTCTGCCCCAGTCCCTGAGCCCGTGACCCTGCCCGAGCCCATGATCCTGCCTGAGCCTGGTTTCCAGCCTAAGACTGTGCCCAGGCGTAAGACTGTGCCCAGGCGTAAGACTGTGCCCAGGCGTAAGACTGTGCCCAGGCGTAAGACTGTGCCCAGGCGTAAGACTGTGCCCAGGCGTAAGACTGTGCCCAGGCGTAAGACTGTGCCCAGGCGTAAGACTGTGCCCAGGCGTAAGACTGTGCCCAGGTCTCCGCCGGGTCGACCTCCTGACCTGCATCCGCCGGGGCGATCTCCCGACCTGCATCCGCCGGGGCGACCTCCCGACCTGCATCCGCCGGGGCGACCTCCCGACCTGCATCCACCGGGGCGACCTCCTGACCTGCATCCGCCGGGGCGACCTCCTGACCTGCATCCGCCGGGGCGACCTTCCGACCTGCATCCGCCGGGGCGACCTTCCGACCTGCATCCGCCGGTGCGACCTCCCGACCTGCATCCGCCGGTGCGACCTCCCGACCTGCATCCGCCGGTGCGACCTCCCGACCTGCATCCGCCGAGTCGACCTCCCGACCCGTCTCTGACGGGTCGACCTCCAGACCTGTTTCTGCCCGACCAGTTCTCTCTGCCCTGCCCGTGGGATGTTTGGCGCTGTTCCCCAGATCGTTACGATCGTCTGTTTGTTGTTTTCGTGAGACCCGAAGTGTTTTCGGTATTAGTCTAAGTCGTTAAATAAAGACGTTATTATAGAATTCTCTGCGCCTGTGTCCGCTTCCTGCTACCTGCCTGTGAGCCAGACGTGACACACAGGGCCGGAAAGAGAAATTATTAGTTCATCTTTTGAGTCTCAAGTTCGGGTTGCGCCGGGTCCGAGTCTTTTGTTCTTCCTGTCAGTCCCATAGAGGCTATGCTGTCAGTACACTGTTTATATATGCCTATATATATTAATAAATTACTGTATAATAATTACACGCACACATTGTTATATATATATATATATATATATATAAAAACAATGTGTGTTATGATTATAATATATTATAATAACAACAACAATCATAATTATAATAAAACATCACAGATGCACAAGAAACATTTAGAAAAGAGACGGACAGGGACAATATTAAGATGGACCTTTTATTTTTCAGATAATGTTTATTGCACATCTATTGTATTTTAATTCCTAAATATAAAGCAATATACATTCAGAGTGAGACGCAGTCAATAATACGAATCTAATGTTGTATAATGCGAGATACCAATACCAGCGGTCACGTGACAAAAGACCAAAGGACTCAAACCCGAAGACTTGAAAAAGATGAACTAATAATTTCTCTTTCCGGTACTGACAGCATAGCCTCTATGGGACTGACAGGAAGAACGAAAGACTCAGACCCGGCCGAACCCGAGACTCGAAAGATGAACGAATCATTTCTCTTTCCGGTACTGACAGCATAGCCTCTATGGGACTGACAGGAAGAACGAAAGACTCAGACCCGGCCGAACCCGAGACTCGAAAGATGAACGAATCATTTCTCTTTCCGGTACTATCAGCATAGCCTCTATGGGACTGACAGGAAGAACGAAAGACTCAGACCCGGCCGAACCCGAGACTCGAAAGATGAACTAATAATTTCTCTTTCCGGTACTAACAGCATAGCCTCTATGGGACTGACAGGAAGAAGGAAAGACTCAGACTCGAACCCGAGACTCGAAAGATGAACTAATTATTTCTGTTTCCAGTACAAATTCAAAACCCATATGTTGCACAATGCGCATGCGTGGTCAACACAAAATGAACGAATCACTCTCGGTACAGACTCGGTAGTCCCGTCAAAATGAACGAATCGTTCATGAACGACACACCACTAACTACTGTTAATTAAACCCTTGTGAAATTTTGGTTGCACTTTATGTAAATAAAATGTGAATGCATTAGCCATTAATTGTTGTTTACTGTTGTTTGTTTATGTCCATACTTAATTTATTCCTGATTGCCTCACAAGAAACAACAGGAACCTAGGAAACGTCACCTGCACTGCCCAGTATTCTGGTATTTATTTCAGTCACACTGGTTGAATTTTTGGCTAAAAAGTTACTAAATCGATTTCATGTCACTGAATCGTTTCGGATCGTATCGTTCTAAATGAACCAATAGCGTCCTTGAATCGTATCTTCAACCACGAATCCTGATACGGATCGAATCGCTGTTAAAACGAATAGTTACACCCCTAGTAACTACACTTCTTTACTAGACTATAGCTCAAAATAACTTTTGAGCCCATGGATCATACTTGTCTACCACCGCGGACATTTGGTCCGCGAACAACAAAGGTTATTTAGGAATGACGGTGCACTGGATAAACAGCATTAGTTTTAAACGCGAGAAGGCTGCTCTTGCCTGCAAGAGGGCGACAGGAAGACACACTTACGATGTCATAGCTAGTGAAATAGAACAGGCTCCTTTACAGTGAGGCATATTTTTGTGCAGACAGGGATATTGTTCTTTCATATGGTTTTACATGCCATTTTGTATACATTCATACAAACATTATGCAGAAGGCTAAGTCATGGCTATGATGTTTGTCCATGTATCTTCATGGTAAATTAATCAACGGGAAAGTAAAGTAATAAGTAGTGAAATTACTTTTCAAATGCAGTAACTAGTAAAGTAATCTCATTACAATTTACAAAAGTAACTAGTAACTTGTAACTAACTTTTTTTGAGTAACTACCCCAACACTGGCTGCATGCATGGGAAATATATGCTATATATACTTCTTATTTAAATCTGACTGATCCAGCTACAGGCCTCACTACCAACTAGTTAGGGCTTAAAATGGTTTGTTGAGATCCAAAGAGGAGAGCTGGTAGAGTAAAATAAAGTCACAGATGTAATGTATCTCATCATGTATGTAGTTCTGCAATTGAAGAGATGATAATCATGATTTGTATCCAAATGCCCAGAACTGTTATACAAACTCCATTAGGTAGATATGATTTGTCTCTCAATACTGTGAACCAAATGCTCCAGTACTCCTAAAATCAGTGTTAGGAATGTAACCGATGTAAGTCACAGATAGTTACGCCTACACATTCTCTCTGGGCATGTAGTAAACTTTGTTCATACTGGAAGAATATTTTCTGTTTTATTCTGAGGCTCTTGGTAAGACTCTGGTGCCCAGCCCCTTGGTGGCGATTCTGGGGGCCACAAGTTTCTTCTCCTCTATCAATGAATATGAAGGTAGAGACATTCAATTTGGGATGGTGATTGCAAAAAAAATGATATTGCGTGTATGGAAGATGGACTCTGCGCCTTCGTATAATCAGTGGTTGGGAGAACTGTCAAATACTTTACACTTGGAAAGATTGAGATTCTATAATGAAGATAGAGGGGACAAGTTTGATAAAACATGGGAACCGATACTGAACTACCTTAAAGATATGAGCACCTAGACATTGGCTATGAAA
This sequence comes from Dallia pectoralis, assembly GCA_029465975.1. NCBI lineage: Eukaryota > Metazoa > Chordata > Actinopteri > Esociformes > Umbridae > Dallia > Dallia pectoralis. The sequence continues at coordinate 13,889,749 of CM055742.1, read as the reverse complement.
CCTCGCTGTGCATTTAGATATGTGATTTCGAATGTGTCAAACTCATTTACCGTTTCTACTTTTAGAGACATTTGTATGTATAATACCCATTCTGATTATGACCATGGAATATTGTTGTAATCCAAGTTGTGCTGTGTTCTGTTTATTTTATTTTATTCTTTCTTTTACTTTATTTCTATTCTTTTGTTCTGAAAATCAATAAACATATTTCCCAAAAAAAATATAATAATTCTGGTAGATTCTGGAAAAATCTGGACCAACCCCGCTGTGACACTTCTTTGGTCCAGGCCATGCCACAAGAGACCCAGAGGAATGTTAGCAGGCCGTACTCAAACGGTGGGACTTCAATAACCTTCTACCGGTTTTGTATATTGTCAAAATATTTTATTACTAGCAGATTAATAAATTTTGCATACACAGCCATTAAGACATTTTCAATAAGTCCTGGATGAACATAAATGATTAAAAATACAAATCCATTTTTATTTTCATAATTACACTTTTCTTTTATGAATAATAATACCATCCCAACAGTAATACATAAATAATGTAAGGTAGTTATATATATTGATAGGTTATATACAAAGCATTTTCATACAGGCCATACTGTGATCTGCACCTTATATGAATTGCGGTGGCATGTATGAAAGGAGACATATGACTTTACTCAGTAACTCCTGAAATAGTAATTTTCGCTGAGATTTGGGGGAAAATAAAAAGGCAAACCTTGTATTCCTCTTTATTTCCAATTATTAAAATAAAACTGACAATTTTTTCTTAATTATGGTATTTTAAGACAGAAGAAATAGTCCTGTTAGCATGGTAACAAATATAGTAATTCCAACTGGATTTCTAAAGGTGTTGGCTGCTGCTGTGGTGGTTGTTGGAGCAGTTGCACTAATGGTGCTTGTATCAGTGATATCTAGGAAGCTGATGTAGTTGTTCAGAGAATCAATCAAATTCTGAATTGCAATCGATGAAATGGGAACCGATGGCTGGTTTATAAAAACGAGGGTCATTTTGACAATAATTGATCCTTTCCTGTAAAATAATTGTTTGTTATTGTTATTATATAGTTTTGAAGTAAGATTTATTTCATTTTTAAAGTCACATTATTCGGAAATGTTCAGATGCCAGATAATGGTTAAAAGTTTTTGTTTCAGATCTTTTTAAACCTGTAATCAAACTCAGAAACGCTGATGCTCTAGATACTGAACTTTAATAAAAGCCAGTTTTATTTCTTCTTTTATCAACAGATTTAAGCGGTGCTAACATTGGCCTTATAAAATTCTTAACTTGGATTAGCAAACTCTATGTGCCAATTCTTTGTTATGTTATTATAAAATGATATTCTTCAAAAGCAAGGTGAACCCAAATTTTGGAACAAACGATTGTGAATATATATAAAACGTTTCTCTATATAACTGTCATAGTTTTTTTATTACAAAATGTGTACCTTTAAATACAAAAAATGCAACACTTTATTTGACCACAACGTTATGGATAAAAAAGCATAAAGACGTAGAATACCGGTACACAAAATTTATACTTACGTGAATTCATTGATACTAGATCTTAGGTACGTGAGAGGGTAATATTTTTTGTATCCACGATTCACCTATGAGGAAAACATATATAACTGATACCTTTGAACATTACTTTTAGCATTACCGTTTGCATCACAGAAAACATAAATAAATAAACATGACTTACCTCTGTAGTAACATTTACAGCCAGATCCTGATAGTCTTTTGAGGTGGGGTCTGAATATGTAGGTAGGAAGATACGGTTCATTTTGAATCCTAATTGAAGTGACCCTTCTATTCCAATAGGTGCTGCAGCTGAGTATATAGTTGCTAATGGTACAGCTGTTGTAGTTGTAGTTGTGGTAGGATATGAGGGAGCAGCGGTGGAAGTTGTTGTAGATGCTGTAGACTTTGTTGATGTTACTGTAGTTGTAAGAGTTGTTGTAAGAACAGCTTTGGTAGATGTTGGAGCTGCTGTAGTTACTCTAGTTGTGGGAGTTCTGGGTGTGGCTGTGGTTGTAGTAGGGGCTTGTGTTGTGGTTGTGGTAGTACCTAGGGTTGTTGCCGGTGAAACCTTGGTTGTACTGGGTGCTGCCATTATTGCTGTTTGTGCTGCTGTAATTGTAAAGGGAGCTGCTGTTGTTGTTGTAGGAGCTGCTGTGGGGATGGTGGGAACAGCTGTGGATGAGGTAAAAGCATACTTTGTAATTGTGGGTACTGTCATGGTTGTTGTTAGAGCAGCTGTTGTGGGAGCAACGGTGGTATTACTGGGTGCTGCCATGGTTGTTGTAGGTTCTGCCATGGTTGTAGTAGCTGCCGAAGTGGTTGCTTTGGGTTTTGCCGTAGTTGTTGAGGCTGTTGCAATGGTGGTTGTGGGTGGTTCTGTTGTTGTTGTGGGTTCTGCTGTAGTTGTTGGGGATAAAATTGTTGTGGGTGCTTCTGTTGTTGTAGTGAATGAAGTCAATGTCGTTGTAGGTTCTGCCGTGGTTGTTGGTTCTGCCGTGGTAGTTGTTGGTAAATACGTTGTTGTGCTGGTTGCAGTTGTTGTTATTGTGGGTAAAACTGTTGTTGTGCTGGATGCAGCTGTTGTTGTAAGTTCTGCCATGTTGTTGTGCTGAGGTTCCTCCAACCTTGTTGTTGGGTTCTGTGGATGTTGTAAGTTCTGCCATGGTTGTTGTTGCTGAGTTGTTTGTGTTTGCTGTTGCAGTGGTTGTGGTTGTGTGCTGACTCTGTTGTTGTTGTAGGTTCTGCTGTGGATGATGTAAGTTCTGCCATGGTTGTTGTGGGTGCTGCGTTGTGGTGCTGCTGTTGTTGTTGTTGTTGATTGCAGTGGTTGCAGTGTTGTTGTCATTGTTGTTGCGGGTTCTGCCAAGGTTGGTGTGGGTTCTTCCGTAGTTGTTGTTGATACTGCAATAGTTGTTGTTGGTGCATTTTTAGTTGTTCTGGGCGATGCATTGGTTATCAAGGGTTCTGCTGTAGTTGTTGTGGCAGTTGTAATGGTTGTTGTAGGTGCTTCTGTTGTCAATGTTGTTACATATATTGTTGTTGTGAGTGCTGCCGTGGTTGTTGTGGTTGCTGCTGTGGTGGTTGTGGGTTCTGCCGTAGTTGCTGTGGGTGTTGCAGCAGTTGTTGTTTCAGTGGTTGTTGTGGGTGACTCTGTTGTTGTTGAGGGTTCTGCTGTGGATGTTGTAAGTTCTGCCATGGTTGTTGAGGGTGCTGCGGTGAAGGTTGTAGATTGTGCTGTTGTTGTTGTGGGTGTTGCAATGGATGTTGTAAGTTCTGCCGTGGTTGTTGTGGGTGTTGCAGTGGTTGTTGTGGATGCTGCTGTGGTGGTTGTAGATTGTGCTGTAGTTGTTGTGGGTTCTGCCGTAGTTGCTGTGGGTGTTGCAGCAGTTGTTGTTTCAGTGGTTGTTGTGGGTGTCTCTGTTGTTGTTGAGGGTTCTGCTGTGGATGTTGTAAGTTCTGCCATGGTTGTTGAGGGTGCTGCGGTGATGGTTGTAGATTGTGCTGTTGTTGTTGTGTTGTGGTTGCTCTGTTGTTGTTGAGGGTTCTGCTGTGGATGTTGTAAGTTCTGCCGTGGTTGTTGTGGGTGTTGCAGTGGTTGTTGTGGATGCTGCTGTGGTGGTTGTTGTTAGATTGTGCTGTAGTTGTTGTGGGTTCTGCCGTAGTTGCTGTGGGTGTTGCAGCAGTTGTTGTTTCAGTGGTTGTTGTGGGTGACTCTGTTGTTGTTGAGGGTTCTGCTGTGGATGTTGTAAGTTCTGCCATGGTTGTTGTCGGTGCTGCTGTGGTGGTTGTAGGTTGTGCTGTAGTTGTTGTGGGTGTTGCAGTGGTTGTTGTGGGTGACTCTGTTGTTGTTGAGGGTTCTGCTGTGGATGTTGTAAGTTCTGCCATGGTTGTTATAGTTGTTGTAGTGGTTGTTTTGGGTTCTGCCGTAGTTGTTATGGTTGTTGCAGTGGTTGTTGTGGGTGACTCTGTTGTTGTTGTGGGTTCTGCTGTGGATGTTGTAAGTTCTGCCAGTTGTTGTGAGAGTTGCAGTGGTTGTGTGTGGTGCTTGGTGGTTGTAGTTGTTACTGGTTGCTGCAGTGGGTGCTGCCACAGATGTTGTGGGTGTTGCTGTGGTTGTTGTGGGTGCTGCTGTTGTTGTTGTGGGTTCTGCTGTGGATGTTGTAAGTTCTGCCCTGGGTGTTGTGGGTGTTGCAGTGGTTGTTGTGGGTGACTCTGTTGTTGTTGTTAGGGTTCTGCTGTGGATGTTGTAAGTTCTGCCATGGTTGTTGTGGGTGCTGATGATGATGGTTGTTACAGCGTTGTGCTGTAGTTGTTGTGGTTGTTTCAGTGTTGTTGTGGGTGACTCTGTTGTTGTTGTTCTGCTGTGGATGTACTGCCGTGGTTGTTGTTGCTGCTGTTGTTGTTCTGCTGTGGATGTTGTAAGTTCTGCCTGTGGTTGTTGTGGGTGTCTGCAGAAGTGCAGTGGTTCTTGTGGGTGACTCTGTTGTTGTTGAGGGTTCTGTTGTAGCTGTTGCGGCAGTTGCAGTGGTTGTTGTGAGTTCTGCCGTAGTTGTTGTGAGTGTTGCAGCAGTTGTTGTTTCAGTGGTTGTTTTGGGTGACACTGTTGTTGTTGAAGGTTCTGCTGTGGATGTTGTAAGTTCTTCCATTGTGTTGTTGTTGTTGTTGAGGTTGTATGTTCTGCGGTGGTTGTTGTAGTTGTTGTTGTGGGTGACTCTGTTGTTGTTGAGGGTTCTGCTGTGGATGTTGTAAGTTCTGCCATGGTTGTTGTGGGTGTTGCGGTGGTGGTTGTAGGTTGTGCTGTAGTTGTTGTGGGTGTTGCAGTGGTTGTTGTGGGTGACTCTGTTGTTGTTGAGGGTTCTGCTGTGGATGTTGTAAGTTCTGCCATGGTTGTTGTGGGTGCTGCGTGTTGTTGTGGTGGTTGTGGGTTCTGATTGTGCTTGTTGTCTGTTGTTGTTGAGGGTTCTGCTGTGGATGTTGTAAGTTCTGCCGTGGTTGTTGTTTCAGTGGTTGTTGTGGGTGACTCTGTTGTTGTTGAGGGTTCTGCTGTGGATGTTGTAAGTTCTGCCATGGTTGTTGAGGGTGCTGCGGTGGTGGTTGTAGATTGTGCTGTAGTTGTTGTGGGTGTTGCAGTGGTTGTTGTGGGTGACTCTGTTGTTGTTGAGGGTTCTGCTGTGGATGTTGTAAGTTCTGCCATGGTTGTTATGGGTGCTGATGTGGTGGTCGTAGGTTGTGCTGTAGTTGTTGTGGGTGTTGCAGTGGTTGTTGTGGGTGACTCGGTTGTTGTTGAGGGTTCTGCTGTGGATGTTGTAAGTTCTGCCGTGGTTGTTGTGGGTGTTGCAGTGGTTGTTGTGGATGCTGCTGTGGTGGTTGTAGATTGTGCTGTAGTTGATGTGGGTTCTGCCGTAGTTGTTGTGGGTGTTGCAGCAGTTGTTGTTTCAGGGGTTGTTGTGGGTGACTCTGTTGTTGTTGAGGGTTCTGCTGTGGATGTTGTAAGTTCTGCCATGGTTGTTGTGGGTGCTGCGGTGGTGGTTGTAGATTGTGCTGTAGTTGTTGTGGGTGTTGCAGTGGTTGTTGTGAGTGACTCTGTTGTTGTTGAGGGTTCTGCTGTGGATGTTGTAAGTTCTGCCATGGTTGTTGTGGATGCAGGAGTGGTGGTTGTAGATTGTGCTGTTGTTGTTGAGGGTTCTGCTGTGGATGTTGTAAGTTCTGCCGTGGTTGTTGTGGCAGTGTTGCAGTTGGTTGTGGTTGTTGTGGTGACTCTGTTGTTGTTGAGGGTTCTGCTGTGGATGTTGTAAGTTCTGCCATGGTTGTTGTGGGTGCTGCGGTGGTGGTTGTAGATTGTGCTGTAGTTGTTGT
>CM055742.1:13853997-13883361 GCA_029465975.1 Dallia pectoralis | reverse complement strand
CAGTAGTGTCTGTCAGTATTGTCTGTCAGTAGTGTCTGTCAGTAGTGTCTGTCAGTAGTGTCTGTCAGTATTGTCTGTCAGTAGTGTCTGTCAGTAGTGTCTGTCAGTAGTGTCTGTCAGTAGTGTCTGTCAGTAGTGTCTGTCAGTAGTGTCTGTCAGTAGTGTCTGTCAGTAGTGTCTGTCAGTAGTGTTTGTCAGTAGTGTTTGTCAGTAGTGTCTGTCAGTAGTGTCTGTCAGTAGTGTCTGTCAGTAGTGTCTGTCAGTAGTGTCTGTCAGTAGTGTCTGTCAGTAGTGTCTGTCAGTAGTGTCTGTCAGTAGTGTGTTGAGGGCCGGGTTTCAGTGAACAGCTGTGAGAAGCACCTATGTGTTCTAGGTGTGATGTGTCATGGGTCACTTATGGGTCTATCTAAACTGGGCTATTTGTACAATATGCCAGTAAAGCACACACCAACGACGGAGCAAACACCTAGTGTTGATATTACATTGATCGTGGGTTCACACCAGTGTAGATGAACTAAACCGAGGAGAATCCGAGTTGTTAGGTGGTCATGGAGGTGAATGAGGATCCTTGGCAGTCTACTCACAGAGGTATTAAATGCCAGGGCTGACGTAGGCTCCGTAAGAGAGATATCTGTATGCTGACCACGGCTAAACCACGTCAGCCTGCAACCTTAGCCCCAGATTAAGCAATATTCGACTGCCATCAGCTAGCATCAGATTCTCTGAAAAGTAAAAAAATATTAAATTAATAAATTAAAACACGGTATTTTTTCATTGCATTGCACACAAATAATCTAGATGTCAGTACTTACTGGTTCTCCTTCTGTGTACTTTGATGACAACAGCAATGACACACAGAGCCACTCCCACAGCCACTCCCACAGCCATATGTGTCGGATTATGTGAAGAATCTGAAGGGGGATGCAGAGTCTTATACTGACACATCATTTAGAAGACAAGACAATTGTTTTACTCAGACAAGCAGAAACTCTCACAGGAAGACACCTGACTAGACATTTAATGTGTGATTTTTTTTATAACACGGATCGCAAAATGTATGTTTTGGGCTGTTTTGATGTTACCACCTTCAGACTGCTGCTGGGTCCTGGAGGTGGGTTTAATAGGATATAAAGATGGGTGGAAGGTAATTTAAATATATATATATACATATATATACAGTGGTTAAAGTGGGATTTGGCAGGTGGGGGAACCCTCACATTTTGTGTAGATGCAAGAGGGAAAAATGACTCACCGTGGGACAACATAATGAGTATTGTGTCCTACATTTGTTGGTTTGTTTGCTGGTTCAGTTCATGACAAATAAAAAGACTTGACACGAAACGTGACATCTTTGTGGCATTAAGTTGTTATCGACACTTGTTGGTGTCTCTCAACCTACATGGACACCCGGCGTAGTTCACAGCCAATTTCCACCAATCTCTACAGCTTCACAGGCCCTCAGAGGTCCCGGTCTCTCATAACAGTAAGCCTTGTTGATCCAATCAACACCAGTGAAAGAAGCGACGTTAAATAGACATCTCGAAGACAACCAGGGGTGACACAGTACTGGGGGGTAGTAAAAAAAAGCTAACGTAACTCCATCTTGTTTTTCTTCCCCCGTCGTTCCGGCCTTGTCTTCGTGACTTTCGAGTTCACTTGTCTTGCCCCCCGGAGTGTGTAGCCGTCTTGCGCGGCGCACCGACCTGATGAATGAAAGGGCTCGTCCGTACCACAGAGCGGTTGGCAGAGTGCAAAACACACACAGGGGCCTAAATTACTGCTATTGATTGTGTTGCTTCGACGCTCTCACAAAGGCCATGATCACTCATCTCCTGAAAACAGGATTATTGGCCTTTTTCTATGTTGTTAAGCTAATAAGGATTTTTCTCACTCCGTTTTCACGCGTTGGCGGTTTTTCCTTTAGTCCGGTCGTAGTTCACATCGCCGGTTCGGTTCGAACCTCAAATAATGCCGATGTTCAGGGAGCTGTAAGTCACCCCTGCATTTCTCTTCAGCAAACGATTTAGCAACAATCGATTTTCTCCATCGATATAACCGGGGGTGTAGCAAAGTGCGAACACATGTAAACACTGTTTACTCAAATTTCAATTTGTGAAATCGTGTTCACTCACTTGCTATTGCTTTCTTTAAAGCTCAGAACTCACATTTCAAGTCAAGCCTCGCTCTCTGTGAGAGAAGTGTGATGATTTTTGTATTCGTCAGTCGTAGAAGAAAACTGCAGCCAGTGGACACCAATTCAGGGCCAGAAATCTTCTGTCTTATTATTTGATATTTGATCTGAGATCTGTGGTTGTATATATGAACATGCTGGTGGACTGTGCAATCCAGAATGGACACTGTGCCTCACAGACAATTCAGAATGGGCCAATTATTTTAATGTACTTTTGGGCACACCTAGCCAATTATTTTGATGTATGCTTGGACACACTGTTCATGAATTTAATGTACAGTACATTTCTATGGTTTCCAGGTCAATTTTATTAAGTCTGGTATTATATCAGTTAGAGTACAGTTCTGCGCTAAGTCAACTATGTAATTATCCTTAGGACAAGTCGAGCACCTATATCTAGTTACCACCTACCTCTAGTTACCACCTACCTCTAGTGACCACCTACCTCTAGTTACCACCTACCTCTAGTTACCACCTATATCTAGTTACCACCTATATCTAGTTACCACCTACCTCTAGTTACCACCTATATCTAGTAACCACCTACCTCTAGTTACCACCTACCTCTAGTTACCACCTACCTCTAGTTACCACCTACCTCTAGTTACCACCTACCTCTAGTTACCACCTACCTCTAGTTACCACCTATATCTAGTTACCACCTATATCTAGTTACCACCTACCTCTAGTTACCACCTACCTCTAGTTACCACCTACCTCTAGTTACCACCTACCTCTAGTTACCACCTACCTCTAGTTACCACCTATATCTAGTTACCACCTACCTCTAGTTACCACCTATATCTAGTTACCACCTACCTCTAGTTACCACCTACCTCTAGTTACCACCTACCTCTAGTTACTAGTTACCACCTACCTCTAGTTACCACCTACCTCTAGTTACCACCTACCTCTAGTTACCACCTACCTCTAGTTACCACCTACCTCTAGTTACCACCTACCTCTAGTTACCACCTACCTCTAGTTACCACCTACCTCTAGTTACCACCTATATCTAGTTACCACCTACCTCTAGTTACCACCTATCTAGTTACCACCTACCTCTAGTTACCACCTACCTCTAGTTACCACCTACCTCTAGTTACCACCTACCTCTAGTTACCACCTACCTCTAGTTACCACCTACCTCTAGTTACCACCTATATCTAGTTACCACCTACCTCTAGTTACCACCTACCTCTAGTTACCACCTACCTCTAGTTACCACCTACCTCTAGTTACCACCTACCTCTAGTTACCACCTACCTCTAGTTACCACCTACCTACTCTAGTTACCACCTATATCTAGTTACCACCTATATCTAGTTACCACCTACCTCTAGTTACCACCTATATCTAGTTACCACCTACCTCTAGTTACCACCTACCTCTAGTTACCACCTACCTCTAGTTACCACCTACCTCTAGTTACCACCTACCTCTAGTTACCACCTATATCTAGTAACCACCTACCTCTAGTTACCACCTACCTCTAGTTACCACCTACCTCTAGTTACCACCTACCTCTAGTTACCACCTATATCTAGTGACCACCTACCTCTAGTTACCTCCTACATCTAGTTACCACCTACCTCTAGTTACCACCTATATCTAGTAACCACCTACCTCTAGTGACCACCTACCTCAAGATTATGAGATATGAGTGTTAAATATATAGAGTATGAACAGATTTCCAAAATCTGCATTGTACATTTAGAAGCAGGGAAATTAACATATTTTGTATGTATCTATTCAAGTGGATAAATTATATGAATTCCTATGGCCTTAAGTGGGGCCTCATTGCAAATTCATAAAAGTGGGATTCAATATGAATTCTCTTTCCCAGGTACGTGGCTATCTGTTACCCTCTGAGGCACAGCTCCATCGTCACCCCCAGGACTACAGGAATTGTCATCGCTCTCGTGTGGATACTATCTTCCCTAAATACTATGATTAAGCTGATTATGCTGCTGGTTTTAGAGTCCCTGCCCCTGGATCAGATCATGCAGAATTATTGTACTGCCAATAAGCTTTTCATCCTTGAAATACACAACCAAGTAGACAATGTTTTGCAGGGCATCCTCTTCACAGCTGTTGGTTGTATAATAATATACACCTACATTACTTTGATGGTGATAGCTAAGTCTGCCTCCTCAGATACAGACTCAAACAACAAGGGAACAACTGCTGCAACACCCACAGCAACTACGGCAGAACCCACAACAACCACTGCTACTGCCACAACAACCACGGCAGAACTTACAACATCCACAGCAGAACCCTCAACAACAACCGAGTCACCCACAACAACCACTGCAACACCCACAACAACTACAGCACAACCTACGACCACCACATCAGCACCCATAACAACCATGGCAGAACTTACAACATCCACAGCAGAACCCTCAACAACAACAGAGTCACCCACAACAACCACTGCAACACCCACAACAACAACAGCACAATCTACAACCTTCACCGCAGCACCCTCAACAACCATGGCAGAACTTACAGCATCCACAGCAGAACCCTCAACAACAACAGAGTCCAAAGGGTGACTGGGGTAGCGACTACAGCTGCAGCACACTTGGGTTCAGATATTGTTTAAAAATAGTTTCACATACTCTGTTTGACGTGAGTGTTGCCTGCCTCAATGGACCAATAGAATAATCTTAAATATGGCAAACTCCATTCATTGGATAGTCCCCCAGACCAGTATCCCTTCTCCACCAAACCCTGAAACACAGCCCCAGACCATTATCCCTCCTCCACCAAACCCTGAAACACAGCCCCAGACCATTATCCCTCCTCCACCAAACCCTGAAACACAGCCCCAGACCATTATCCCTCCTCCACCAAACCCTGAAACACAGCCCCAGACCATTATCCCTCCTCCACCAAACTTGCATTCTGGTGGGTAGCGTTTGCCTGGCATCTGCCACACCCAGGTTAGTCTATCAGACCGCCAGATAGTGACGTTTGATTGTGCACCTGTGACCAATGGCTGAGACACCTGAACTCAACAATTAGCAATATACTATATCTGCACTATATACTATATATACTGTATCTGCACTATATACTCTATATACTATATCTGCACTATATACTCTATATACTATATCTGCACTATATACTATATCTGAATTATATACTATATCTGCACCAAGGATGAGGCTCTGTCCCACCTCAGGACCTACACCCAAAAAGTGGTGGGTAACCAGGAAGGAACGCTATAGACACAGGATGGAGGCATACGCATTAGACATGAGAAATAAAACCAGGCAACCCAGTACACATGATATAGCAAAGCTAATTGACTATTAATATAACATAAGTTCAACCCTCTTTATTACTGTTGCTGGTTAAGTCATTCATACCTAGGAGGGTTTAAGACCATTGACAAGTTGATAGTGAGAAACAAACCTCTTTTTTTGTCTCTTGTTCTGGCAGGAGGAGGAGAAGGTGTCTTTGGTGGAGCAGATCGAGATTATCACCGATGAGGTTAGACGATCCCTAATCCTTAACCTTTGACCCGGTTGTAAGACACAAACGGAACCTTTTAGTAGTTAGCCAATATAGTGAACTGTCTTTTGCTCTTTTCTGTGTCTGTCTCTCACTCCTAGATGTCCAGCATTGAACAAGCCAGAGCCATTGACAACATCAATATGGCCAACTTGACCCGCTCTCAACGATCTCTTCAGGTAACTACACTAGGCTTCCTCTTGGGATAAGCCGACCAGGCCGGTTGGGAGGGGACTGATGCAAACTTACTGAACTGTGACTGAGGAGCAGAGAGGACTTACCAAAACAGCAAAACATCACAACTGCGTAACGCAACCAGGTAGCCAATTGGTTCACGCCCCCACACTCCCAGCAGCGCCGACTGGTTCACGCCCCCACACTCCCAGCAGCGCCGACTGGTTCACGCCCCCACACTCCCAGCAGCGCCGACTGGTTCACGCCCCCACACTCCCAGCAGCGCCGACTGGTTCACGCCCCCACACTCCCAGCAGCCAGACTGGTTCACGCCCCCACACTCCCAGGAGCGCCGACTGGTTCACGCCCCACACTCCCAGCAGCGCCGACTGGTTCACGCCCCCACACTCCCAGCAGCGCCGACTGGTTCACGCCCCACACTCCCAGCAGCGCCGCCGACTGGTTCACGCCCCCACACTCCCAGCAGCGCCAATTGGTTCACGCCCCACACTCCCAGCAGCGCCGACTGGTTCACGCCCCCACACTCCCAGCAGCACCAGCTCACCTGGTAAACACTGTTTGGATTGCTGACAGTGGGGATGGTTTTAGGTTCCAGGCTGGGGGCGGGGCCCAACGCAGGGCAGAAAGATGATTGGCTGCTGCTGCAACTGCTGCTACTCATGCTCGTGTCTCCACCTTCCTCGTCAGACGAAGAACCTGAAAGGAGCAAAGTAAAGTGGTTTCCCCCCAAATTAAAATAGTATGCTCCAGGACTCAAGACAGCCATGAGACATAGCTGATGTCAGACAAGAATACCGTAATGACAGGGACAAACACACACGCACCGGTTACATTAAGTTAACATTTAGGCCCTGGCTAAACCTCCAAAAGACAAGAGACGCTTTTATACAAAATTTGATATCAGTAATTTAGTGTTTACTTGACAAAGCTGGAAATAACCGAGACATCCTCACACGTTTACTGCCTGTAGCCACATCACTTGCCTGTCTAGCAACATTTTGGCATTTTATTTGGCATCTGAGCAGTTCAAAAGGAGAGCTGAATACGGTCTATGAGACCAACTGGTGGTATCCCAAGCGATGGGCGTGGTGGTATCCCAAGCGAAGTCAAAACATCAAAATGCAGCAGACGGGACCAGCAGTGGAACTCCGGTGATGAATATCAACATAATCCCGGAGGTGTCTCCACACAAACGTTGGTCCCGGCCTCAAAGCCACCCGTCCTACCGTCCCAGAGGACCATTGGCAAGCCATGGCAGCTCACTGTGGTCTGTGGCCGACCGCAGGGGTTCCCCGGATTGTCCATTGGAGTGGCAGCTGCTTCCAGGCGTTCCATCCTCAACGTGTTCAGTAGACAACAGAGACACAAATGGCTTTTTTGAGAGTGAGACATCCTCTGCTTCACACGAGTCCGACTGGGCTAGGAACATCTCAGATTTTAGCAGTGTGACATCCTCAGGTGAAGACTCATCCTGGTCGTCGGGTAGCACCTCATCAAGTTTGGATTCTGTCAACACCTGGCACCATTATTACCTCTGAGGAGGCGAAAACCAACGATGAGGAGATCCAGTGAGACTTTAACATCAGTGAACAGTAAGTCCTAGGACTGATCCACAGAGGACCTGCTTATATTTCAAAGATATTATTCAAGTTAAATATAACATACATGATATCAGAACATTTTATTGTTCATATCGTTCCGTATTAGTGTAAGATATTATGCTGACTAATGACTTATGCTGCTATACTGTTGTGCCGGGAACCAGAGTGTCTAACCTTTCCCTGTGTTTGTGTCCACTTCAGTTAAGGAGGACCTGTGCCTGCTGGCCACGCTGTGGGACCAATCAGCCCTTGGAAACATGTGCTGGATCCATCCTGGAGCCCCTGACTGTGTTGCAGGCCTCCAATCTGCCAAAGCCATCAACCCTCCCGATCATCCTGGACTATTCGATTTTTAAGATTGTCATAGGTTCACCCAGCACAGCCAGAAGAGGACTGGTCACCCCTCAGTGCCTGGTTCCTCTCTAGAGTTCTTCCTAAATTTGACCTTCAGGGAGTTTTCCCTAGCCGCTGTGTATCAACTTCTTGTTCAACTTGTCGATGTGTGCTCTGTCAGATTCAGGCTGGGTGATTGTAAGAGCACTTTGTGACAACTTTATAAAATAAATGGGATTTTATTGATTGAGATATGTGTTTTGAGTTCTAGGATAGATGGCTTAATATAAAAACAGAAGATTGGAACGTATGAACTTATACATTAGCAACTGTCAGTGTGACAATTAATGTGACTCTTGGAAATGTCATGTAACATTGATGCAGATTGTAAATAATTTTCAACAAAATCAGTTTAGCTGAGTGAACAGGTCACTGAGGCAACAAATATACATGTATAAAATAATTACTTTAGTCATAAATAAAATAGATTTTATTTATCTAGCTAACCTAACCAAATGTGCTTAATGCAACGCTACAATATACGTACAACTTGTTTTTCTTAGAATTGCTCCAGGTCAATTAATCTGTTTGGTAGATATTAATGGATAAAATATATTGTCAAGATTTAAAAGTAGATTTGTATGCAACTGGGCAATATCGGGTGTGAAGACTTTCACTACAAGTGCTTTTAACATATAGCCTGTAATATAATCACAGACAACACCATACACTCCATATCCATTGGTGATTATTAATTGACTGCCTGGCTTTCCACAAATAAATACCAAATAATATACAAAAAGGTCAAAGGTGTAATCAATGAATTACTACATTGGTCAATCAAGCAAACACTAGACTGTTATGGGTCTTTATAATTAGACTGGACAGTTGAAGACTGGAAAAATGTTGCCTGGTCTGAGTCTCGATTTCTGTTGAGACATTCAGATGGTAGAGTAAGAATTTGGCATAAACAGAATGAGAACATGGATCCATCATGCCTTGTTACCACTGTGCAGGCTGGTGGTGGTGTAATGGTGTGGGCACAGCCCAGGGCAACAAGACTCAAGGGCCCCCCAACCCCGCCCCAAAGCAAAAATCACAAAGTCCCTATCATCAAGAGCATGTCCCTAAACGTACGAACCCGTTAATGCCCTACTACTATATATTCATAAAGACCCTATCATCAAGAGCATGTCCCTAAACTTAAGATCACGTTAATGCCCTACTACTCTATATTCATAAAGTCCCTATCATCAAGAGCATGTCCCTAAACTTAAAGAATATTACAGTACAATTTTGTTTTAACCATTTGGCCTTAGAACTGGCCTCTTTAAAACTGAACTCATAAACACTATTTTATTATTAGGCCTAATTGGCCTATCTTTGCTTTAAAGGGTAACAACACAACACTATAGAGGAAAAACTCATAGTCTACACAACATTTCAAATTAGGCTTATGCACGTCTATTAACTTTTAAATATTTTCCATTGCTTAACAGGTGACCCTTACACACTGGACTCCTTGACTTAAATTGTGTAAACTCAAAACATTTAATGCTATCAAAGATTCATTGTTTTAAAGTAATTAATCATAGCAGATTACTAAGTGGCCTTGCTTCTAGACTTCAAATATGCAAACTGGTGCACAACATCATCAAAATACATTTCAACAACTTCATGTTCTATGGCCAGCAAAGAAATTAAGTGCAGTGAGTCTTCTCTGTGACATTGTGGTTCTTGAAACATTGTTTACTCGTTTAAGACCACTCATCCTCACAATTAGAGACAGGCAGTGTTAAGAACATTTGATTGCAACATTTACATTCGGATAAAGTTGTCTTAAGGTTATGTTTTACATAAATATAATCTAGAATCATTCAGAATTCAGAAACGGTATCTCCTTGCTCAGTCTCATTATCTCCAGCAGCAGATGAAGTCGATGTTTCATCTTTCTGGTGATCTGGTCAGGATAAGCATGAAACACATTTTTACACATAAGCTGTTAGATGAACACTAACCTGTCAACATGGCTTGCTAATAGCGAATATAGGGGTGGGCAATGAGCTAAATTATATATCAATATACGAGTCATTTTATCTATCTGTGATATACTTCACAGTCAAGTTATATTACTTTTTATTTGTTATATTAATACAATTTTTATCATTTGAAAATGTTATGCCACTAAAATTTCATTATTCTTGTGACCAATTTCAATATCACAAAAAGTATAGTATCTTAAGAAAATAATCTCAAGCTTACTGATGACAAGAGTCACAAATAACAATAGAACAAAGGCACATAAGAAATCGACCTACTTGAAAAACTTAAAGCACTGAATAATATTATATTGTATAAAGTAATCAAATATACAATACATAGTTTTCACTATAAATCCAACATTCATTCTTATTTATTTTAAAAATGTGATTCAGTCAATGGCAGTAAATTACTTTCTTTCTGATGTTTGATTAACATTATTGACAATGGCGACAGCAGCTTTATTAGCAGCTTCTGTCACTTTAAGACCCCACACCTCAGTCGGAGCGCAAGTGCGCTGGGCAAAACCGTTTCAAGTTCAATCTAGAATGAAGTGAAGAGTGGAGGCGATTGATTGGTTGATGCGTATATTCTAATAAGGCGCAAACAGCCATCTGCTGGGAGTGTGGGCGTGAACCAGTCGGCGGCGCTGCTGGGAGTGTGGGGCGTGAACCAGTCGGCGCTGCTGGGAGTGTGGGGCGTGAACCAGTCGGCGCTGCTGGGAGGTGTGGGGCGTGAACCAGTCGGCGCTCCTGGGAGTGTGGGGGCGTGAACCAGTCTGGCTGCTGGGAGTGTGGGGGCGTGAACCAGTCGGCGCTGCTGGGAGTGTGGGGGCGTGAACCAGTCGGGCGCTGCTGGGAGTGTGGGGCGTGAACCAGTCGGCGCTGCTGGGAGTGTGGGGCGTGAACCAGTCGGCGCTGCTGGGAGTGTGGGGGCGTGAACCAGTTGGCTACCTGGTTGCGTTACGCAGTTGTGATGTTTTTGCTGTTTTGGTAAGTCCTCTCTGCTCCTCAGTCACAGTTCAGTAAGTTTGCATCAGTCCCTCCCAACCGGCCTGGTCGGCTTATCCCAAGAGGAAGCCTAGTGTAGTTACCTGAAGAGATCGTTGAGAGCGGGTCAAGTTGGCCATATTGATGTTGTCAATGGCTCTGGCTTGTTCAATGCTGGACATCTAGGAGTGAGAGACAGACACAGAAAAGAGCAAAAGACAGTTCACTATATTGGCTAACTACTAAAAGGTTCCGTTTGTCTTACAACCGGGTCAAAGGTTAAGGATTAGGGATCGTCTAACCTCATCGGTGATAATCTCGATCTGCTCCACCAAAAAGACACCTTCTCTCCTCCTCCTGCCAGAACAAGAGACAAAAAAAAAAGAGGTTTGTTTCTCACTATCAACTTGTCAATGGTCTTAAAAAACCCTCCTAGGTATGAATGACTTAACCAAACAGTAATAAAGAGGTTGAACTTATGTTATATTAATAGTCAATTAGCTTTGCTATATCATGTGTACTGGGTTGCCTGGTTTTATTTCTCATGTCTAATGCGTATGCCTCCATCCTGTGTCTATAGCGTTCCTTCCTGGTTACCCACCACTTTTTGGGTGTAGGTCCTGAGGTGGGACAGAGCCTCATCCTTGGTGCAGATATAGTATATAATTCAGATATAGTATATAGTGCAGATATAGTATATAGAGTATATAGTGCAGATATAGTATATAGAGTATATAGTGCAGATACAGTATATATAGTATATAGTGCAGATATAGTATATTGCTAATTGTTGAGTTCAGGTGTCTCAGCCATTGGTCACAGGTGCACAATCAAAAGCGTCACTATCTGGCGGTCTGATAGACTAACCTGGGTGTGCAGATGCCAGGCAAACGCTACCCACCAGAATGCAAGTTTGGTGGAGGAGGGATAATGGTCTGGGGCTGTGTTTCAGGGTTTGGTGGAGGGATAATGGTCTGGGGCTGTGTTTCAGGGTTTGGTGGAGGAGGGATAATGGTCTGGGGCTGTGTTTCAGGGTTTGGTGGAGGAGGGATAATGGTCTGGGGCTGTGTTTCAGGGTTTGGTGGAGAAGGGATACTGGTCTGGGGACTATCCAATGAATGGAGTTTGCCATATTTAAGATTATTCTATTGGTCCATTGGGCAGGCAACACTCACGTCAAACAGAGTATGTGAAACTATTTTTAAACAATATCTGAACCCAAGTGTGCTGCAGCTGTAGTCGCTACCCCAGTCACCCTTTGGACTCTGTTGTTGTTGAGGGTTCTGCTGTGGATGTTGTAAGTTCTGCCATGGTTGTTGAGGGTGCTGCGGTGAAGGTTGTAGATTGTGCTGTTGTTGTTGTGGGTGTTGCAGTGGTTGTTGTGGGTGACTCTGTTGTTGTTGAGGGTTCTGCTGTGGATGTTGTAAGTTCTGCCATGGTTGTTATGGGTGCTGATGTGGTGGTCGTAGGTTGTGCTGTAGTTGTTGTGGGTGTTGCAGTGGTTGTTGTGGGTGACTCGGTTGTTGTTGAGGTTCTGCTGTGGATGTTGTAAGTTCTGCCGTGGTTGTTGTGGCAGTAGCAGTGGTTGTTGTGGGTTCTGCTGTAGTTGCTGTGGGTGTTGCAGCAGTTGTTCCCTTGTTGTTTGAGTCTGTATCTGAGGAGGCAGACTTAGCTATCACCATCAAAGTAATGTAGGTGTATATTATTATACAACCAACAGCTGTGAAGAGGATGCCCTGCAAAACATTGTCTACTTGGTTGTGTATTTCAAGGATGAAAAGCTTATTGGCAGTACAATAATTCTGCATGATCTGATCCAGGGGCAGGACTCTAAAACCAGCAGCATAATCAGCTTAATCATAGTATTTAGGGAAGATAGTATCCACACGAGAGCGATGACAATTCCTGTAGTCCTGGGGAGTGACGATGGAGCTGTGCCTCAGAGGGTAACAGATAGCCACGTACCTGGGAAAGAGAATTCATATTGAATCCACTTTTATGAATTTGCAATGAGGCCCCACTTAAGGCCATAGGAATTCATATAATTTATCACTTGAATAGATACATACAAAATATGTTAATTTCCCTGCTTCTAAATGTACAATGCAGATTTTGGAAATCTGTTCATACTCTATATATTTAACACTCATATCTCATAATCTTGAGGTAGGTGGTCACTAGAGGTAGGTGGTTACTAGATATAGGTGGTAACTAGAGGTAGGTGGTAACTAGATGTAGGAGGTAACTAGAGGTAGGTGGTCACTAGAGATAGGTGGTAACTAGAGGTAGGTGGTAACTAGAGGTAGGTGGTAACTAGAGGTAGGTGGTAACTAGAGGTAGGTGGTAACTAGATATAGGTGGTAACTAGAGGTAGGTGGTAACTAGATATAGGTGGTAACTAGATGGTAACTAGAGTGGTAACTAGAGGTAACTAGGTGGTGGTAACTAGAGGTACTAGGTGGTAACTAGAGAGGTAGGTGGTGGTCACTAGAGGTAGGTGGTCACTACTAGAGGTAGGTGGTAACTAGAGGTAGGTGGTAACTAGAGGGGTGGTAACTAGAGGTAGGTGGTAACTAGATAGGTAACTAGAGTGGTGGTAACTAGAGGTAGGTGGTAACTAGATAACTAGATATAGTGGTAACTAGAGTGGTAACTAGAGGTAGGTGGTAACTAGAGGTAGGTGGTCACTAGAGTGAGTGGTAACTAGAGGTAGGTGGTAACTAGAGGTGGTGGTAACTACTAGAACTAGATATAGTGGTAACTAGATATAGGTGGTAACTAGAGGTAGGTGGTAACTAGAGGTAGGTGGTCAGAGGTAGGTGGTAACTAGATTAACTAAGGGTAGGTGGTAACTAGAGGTAGGTGGTAACTAGAGGTAGGTGGTAACTAGAGGTAGGTGGTAACTAGAGGTAGGTGGTTACTAGATATAGGTGGTAACTAGAGGTAGGTGGTAACTAGATATAGGTGGTAACTAGAGGTAGGTGGTAACTAGAGGTAGGTGGTTACTAGATATAGGTGGTAACTAGAGGTAGGTGGTAACTAGATATAGGTGGTAACTAGAGGTAGGTGGTAACTAGAGGTAGGTGGTAACTAGAGGGTGGTCACTAGAGGTAGGTAACTAGAGGTAACTAGATATAGTGGTAACTACTAGAGGTAGGTGGTAACTAGAGTGGTAACTAGAGGTAGGTGGTAACTAGAGGTAACTAGGGTAGGTGGTTACTAGATATAGGTGGTAACTAGAGGTAGGTGGTAACTAGATATAGGTGGTAACTAGATATAGGTGGTAACTAGAGGTGGTGGTAACTAGAGGTAGGTGGTCACTAGAGGTAGGTGGTAACTAGAGGTAGGTGGTAACTAGATATAGGTGCTCGACTTGTCCTAAGGATAATTACATAGTTGACTTAGCAGAACTGTACTCTAACTGATATAATACCAGACTTAATAAAATTGACCTGGAAACCATAGAAATGTACTGTACATTAAATTCATGAACAGTGTGTCCAAGCATACATCAAAATAATTGGCTAGGTGTGCCCAAAAGTACATTAAAATAATTGGCCCATTCTGAATTGTCTGTGAGGCACAGTGTCCATTCTGGATTGCACAGTCCACCAGCATGTTCATATATACAACCACAGATCTCAGATCAAATATCAAATAATAAGACAGAAGATTTCTGGCCCTGAATTGGTGTCCACTGGCTGCAGTTTTCTTCTACGACTGACGAATACAAAAATCATCACACTTCTCTCACAGAGAGCGAGGCTTGACTTGAAATGTGAGTTCTGAGCTTTAAAGAAAGCAATAGCAAGTGAGTGAACACGATTTCACAAATTGAAATTTGAGTAAACAGTGTTTACATGTGTTCGCACTTTGCTACACCCCCGGTTATATCGATGGAGAAAATCGATTGTTGCTAAATCGTTTGCTGAAGAGAAATGCAGGGGTGACTTACAGCTCCCTGAACATCGGCATTATTTGAGGTTCGGAACCGACCGGCGATGTGAACTACGGCCGGACTAAAGGAAAAACCGCCAACGCGTGAAAACGGAGTGAGAAAAATCCTTATTAGCTTAACAACATAGAAAAAGGCCAATAATCCTGTTTTCAGGAGATGAGTGATCATGGCCTTTGTAGAGCGTCAGCAACACAATCAATAGCAGTAATTTAGGCCCCTGTGTGTGTTTTGCACTCTGCCAACCGCTCTGTGGTACGGACGGAGCCCTTTCATTCATCAGGTCGGTGCGCCGCGCAAGACGGCTACACACTCCGGGGGCAAGACAAGTGAACTCGAAAGTCACGAAGACAAGGCCGGAACGACGGGGGAAGAAAAACAAGATGGAGTTACGTTAGCTTTTTTTACTACCCCCAGTACTGTCACCCCTGGTTGTCTTCGAGATGTCTATTTAACGTCGCTTCTTTCACTGGTGTTGATTGGATCAACAAGGCTTACTGTTATGAGAGACCGGGACCTCTGAGGGCCTGTGAAGCTGTAGAGATTGGTGGAAATTGGCTGTGAACTACGCCGGGTGTCCATGTAGGTTGAGAGACACCAACAAGTGTCGATAACAACTTAATGCCACAAAGATGTCACGTTTCGTGTCAAGTCTTTTTATTTGTCATGAACTGAACCAGCAAACAAACCAACAAATGTAGGACACAATACTCATTATGTTGTCCCACGGTGAGTCATTTTTCCCTCTTGCATCTACACAAAATGTGAGGTTCCCCCACCTGCCAAATCCACTTTAACCACTGTATATATATGTATATATATATATTTAAATTACCTTCCACCCATCTTTATATCCTATTAAACCCACCTCCAGGACCCAGCAGCAGTCTGAAGGTGGTAACATCAAAACAGCCCAAAACATACATTTTGCGATCCGTGTTATAAAAAAAAATCACACATTAAATGTCTAGTCAGGTGTCTTCCTGTGAGAGTTTCTGCTTGTCTGAGTAAAACAATTGTCTTGTCTTCTAAATGATGTGTCAGTATAAGACTCTGCATCCCCCTTCAGATTCTTCACATAATCCGACACATATGGCTGTGGGAGTGGCTGTGGGAGTGGCTCTGTGTCATTGCTGTTGTCATCAAAGTACACAGAAGGAGAACCAGTAAGTACTGACATCTAGATTATTTGTGTGCAATGCAATGAAAAATACTGTGTTTTAATTTATTAATTTAATATTTTTTTACTTTTCAGAGAATCTGATGCTAGCTGATGGCAGTCGAATATTGCTTAATCTGGGGCTAAGGTTGCAGGCTGACGTGGTTTAGCCGTGGTCAGCATACAGATATCTCTCTTACGGAGCCCTACGTCAGCCCTGGCATTTAATACCTCTGTGAGTAGACTGCCAAGGATCCTCATTCACCTCCATGACCACCTAACAACTCGGATTCTCCTCGGTTTAGTTCATCTACACTGGTGAACCCACGATCAATGTAATATCAGCACTAGGTGTTTGCTCCGTCGTTGGTGTGTGCTTTGCTGGCATATTGTACAAATAGCCCAGTTTAGATAGACCATAAGTGACCCATGACACATCACCTAGAACACATAGGTGCTTCTCACAGGAAGACACCTGACACATTTAATGTGTGATTTTTTTTTATAACACGGATCAGACATTAAAATGTATGTTTTGGGCTGTTTTGATGTTACCACCTTCAGACTGCTGCTGGGTCCTGGAGGTGGGTTTAATAGGATATAAAGATGGGTGGAAGGTAATTTAAATATATATATATACATATATATACAGTGGTTAAAGTGGGATTTGGCAGGTGGGGAACCCTCACATTTATGTAGATGCAAAGAGGAAAAATGACTCACCGTGGGACAACATAATGAGTATTGTGTCCTCACATTGGTTTTGTTTGCTGGTTCAGTTCATGACAAATAAAAGACTTGACACGAAACGTGACATCTTTGTGGCATTAAGTTGTTATCGACACTTGTTGGTGTCTCTCAACCTACATGGACACCCGAGGCGTAGTTCTGACCAATTTCCACCAATCTCTACAGCTTCACAGGCCCTCAGAGGTCGGTCTCTCATAACAGTAAGCCTTGTTGATCCAATCAACACCAGTGAAAGAAGCGGCGTTAAATAGACATCTCTGAGAAGACAACCAGGGTGACACAGTACTGGGGGTAGTAAAAAAAGCTAACGTAACTCCATCTTGTTTTCTTCCCCCGTCGTTGCCGGCCTTGTCTTCGTGACTTTGAGTTCACTTGTCTTGCCCCGGAGTGTGTAGCCGTCTTGCGCGGCGCACCAGCCTGATGAATGAGGGCTCGTCCGTACCACAGAGCAGTTGGCAGAGTGCAAAACACACACAGGGGCCTAAATTACTGCTATTGATTGTGTTGCTTCGACGCTCTCTGATGATCACTCATCTCCTGAAAACAGGATTATTGGCCTTTTCTATGTTGTTAAGCTAATAAAGTTTTCTCCTCCGTTTTCACGCGTTGGCGGTTTTTTCCTTTAGTCCGGTCGTAGTTCACATCGCCGGTTCGGTTCGAACCTCCAAATAATGCCGATGTTCAGGGCTGTAAGTCACCCCTGCATTTCTCTTCAGCAAACGATTTAGCAACAATCGATTTTCTCCATCGATATAACCGGGGTGTAGCAAAGTGCGAACACATGTAAACACTGTTTACTCAAATTTCAATTTGTGAAATCGTGTTCACTCACTTGCTATTGCTTTCTTTAAAGCTCAGAACTCACATTTCAAGTCAAGCCTCGCTCTCTGTGAGAGAAGTGTGATGATTTTTGTATTCGTCAGTCGTAGAAGAAAACTGCAGCCAGTGGACACCAATTCAGGGCCAGAAATCTTCTGTCTTATTATTTGATATTTGATCTGAGATCTGTGGTTGTATATAGACATGCTGGTGGACTGTGCAATCCAGGAGATGGACACTGTGCCTCACAGACAATTCAGAATGGGCCAATTATTTTAATGTACTTTTGGGCACACCTAGCCAATTATTTTGATGTATGTGGACACACTGTTCATGAATTTAATGTACAGTACATTTCTATGGTTTCAGGTCAATTTTATTAAGTCTGGTATTATATCAGTTAGAGTACAGTTCTGCTCTAAGTCAACTATGTAATTATCCTTAGGACAAGTCGAGCACCTATATCTAGATTTACCTACCTCTAGTTACACCTACCTCTAGTGACCACCTGCCTCTAGTTACCACCTACCTCTAGTTACCACTATATCTAGTTACCACCTATATCTAGTTACCTACTCTAGTTACCACCTATATCTAGTAACCACCTACCTCTAGTTACCACCTACCTCTAGTTACCACACTACTGTACCACCTACCTCTGGTACCACCTACCTCTAGTTACCACCTATATCTAGTTACCACCTATATCGTTACCACCTACACCTCTAGTTACCACCTACCTCCTAGTGACCACCCCTGCACTCTAGTTACCACCTACTCTAGTTACCACCTACCTCTGAATTTACACCTATATCTAGTTACCACCTACCTCTAGTTACCTATATCTAGTAACCACCTACCTCTAGTTACCTACCTCTAGTTACCACCTATATCTAGTTACCACCTACCTCTAGTTACCACCTATATCTAGTAACCACCTACCTCTCTAGTTACCACCTACCTCTAGTTACCACCTACCTCTAGTTACCACCTACCTCTAGTTACCACCTACCTCTAGTGACCACCTACCTCTAGTGACCACCTACCTCTACCACCTACCTCCTAGTTACCACCTGCCTCTGTATCTAGTTACCACCTATATCTAGTTACCACCTACCTCTAGTTACCACCTATATCTAGTAACCACCTACCTCTAGTTACCACCTACCTCTAGTTACCACCTACCTCTAGTGACCACCTATCTATCCTACCTCTAGTTACCACCTACCTCTAGTTACCACCTATATCTAGTTACCACCTATATCTAGTTACCACCTACCTCTAGTTACCACCTACCTCTAGTTACCACCTACCTCTAGTTACCACCTACCTCTAGTTACCACCTACCTCTAGTTACCACCTACCTCTAGTTACCACCTATCTAGTTACCACCTACCTCTAGTTACCACCTACCTCCCCTAGTGACCACCTACCTCTAGTTACCACCTACCTCTAGTTACCTACCTAGTTACCTATATCTAGTTACCACCTATATCTAGTTACCACCTACCTCTAGTTACACCTATATCTAGTAACCACCTGCCTCTAGTTACCACCTACCTCTAGTTACCACCTACCTCTAGTGACCACCTAGTTACCACCTACCTCTAGTTACCACCTACCTCTAGTTACCACCTACCTCTAGTTACCACTATATCTGAATTTCCACCTATATCTGGTCTCTAGTACCTCTACCACTCCTCTAGTTACCATCTAGTTACCTCTAGTGACCACCTACCTCTAGTTACCTCCTACATCTAGTTACCACCTATATCTATATCTAGTAACCACCTACCTCTAGTGACCACCTACCCCTCAAGATTATGAGATATGAGTGTTAAATATATGAAGTATGAACAGATTTCCAAAATCTGCATTGTACATTTAGAAACAGGAAATTAACATATTTTGTATGTATCTATTCAAGTGGATAAATTATATGAATTCCTATGGCCTTAAGTGGGGCCTCATTGCAAATTCATAAAAGTGGGATTCAATATGAATTCTCTTTCCCAGGTACGTAATATCTGTTACCCTCTGAGGCACAGCTCCACCACGTCCTCCCCAGGACTACAGGAATTGTCATCGCTCTCGTGTGGATACTATCTTCCCTAAATACTATGATTAAGCTGATTATGCTGCTGGTTTTGAGTCCCTGCCCCTGGATCAGATCATGCAGAATTATTGTACTGCCAATAAGCTTTTCATCCTTGAAATACACAGCCAAGTAGACAATGTTTTGCAGGGCATCCTCTTCACAGCTGTTGGTTGTATATTAATATACCTACATTACTTTGATGGTGATAGCTAAGTCTGCCTCCTCAGATACAGACTCAAACAACAAGGGAACAACTGCTGCAACACCCACAGCAACTACGGCCAGAACCCACAACCACTGCTACTGCCACAGCAACCACGGCAGAACTTACAACATCCACAGCAGAACCCTCAGCAACAACCGGAGTCACCCACAACAACCTGCAGCACCCACAACAACTACAGCACAACCTCGCCACCACATCAGCACCCATAACAACCATGGCAGAACTTACAACATCCACAGCAGAACCCTCAACAACAACAGAGTCACCCACAACAACCACTGCAACAGCAAAACCTACGACTTCAACGCAGCACCCATAACAACCATGGCAGAACTTACAACATCCACAGCAGAACTTTCAACAACAACAGAGTCCAAGGGTGACTGGGGTAGCGACTACAGCTGCAGCACACTTGGGTTCAGATATTGTTTAAAAATAGTTTCACATACTCTGTTTGGCGTGAGTGTTGCCTGCCTCCCAATGGACCAATAGAATAATCTTAAATATGGCAAACTCCATTCATTGGATCGTCCCCAGACCAGTATCCTTCTCCACCAAACCCTGAAACACAGCCCCAGACCATTATCCCTCCTCCACCAAACCCTGAAACACAGCCCAGACCATTATCCCTCCTCCACCAAACCCTGAAACACAGCCCCAGACCATTATCCCTCCTCCACCAAACCCTGAAACACAGCCCCAGACCATTATCCCTCCTCCACCAAACTTGCATTCTGGTGGGTAGCGTTCTCTGCCTGGCATCTGCCACACCCAGGTTAGTCTATCAGACCGCCAGATAGTGACGTTTGATTGTGCACCTGTGACCAATGGCTGAACACCTGAACTCAACAATTGTAATATACTATATCTGCTGCTATATACTATATATACTCTATCTGCACTATATACTCTATATACTATATCTATATATACTCTATATACTATATCTGCACTATATACTATATCTGAATTATATACTATATCTGCACCAGGATGAGGCTCTGTCCACCCCTCAGGACCTACACCCAAAAAGTGGTGGGTAACCAGGAAGGAACTATAGACACAGGATGGAAGACATACGCATTAGACATGAGAAATAAAACCAGCAACCCAGTACACATGATATAGCAAAGACTGATATTCCGATTATCAAATATGTGCAAGTGGATGAAACACCTTTATAACGATCGTGTTAGTTGAGCTGTATGTGCGCCATGTTAGTTTACAACACGTCAATTCCTCAACTTCTCACGAAATACATGAAAGTAAGTGGCCGGTGAACTGGGAGAAGTATAGGGTACCTTGGACAAGAAGAAACTGTCAAGAATTTGTTCAAGTTACTGATCGGCGCATGCATTGGGTTCATTTTAGAATCAGTAATAGTTTTTTTGTTTATTTTGTTTAAGTTACTTTTTTGGACAATGTACATTGTTTCTTTCTGTGTCTAAACTGAATTGCATGTTTTATTTTGTGCAAATAAACCTTCAACATTTCTTGGTTCGCAATGTTTCAGAACATTAACCAATTATCATTTTTAGGTTATATTTATACTATTATATATTGGCCATACAAACATTTTCTTGAACACTGTTGTCAGGGCAACACTGATGACGTCATAACAGGCCTGTTTTGCTTAGTCGGTAAAAAAATTGATGACTCGTGAAGATTCCGAGTATAAAAGGAGTGAACATTTCAGAAACCAAATCATTTGTTTATCGGATGCCTGAAACAATGTTATCCGACAACTCAAATGTGACATGGCCCTTCTGGGAGTACCCCAAGTATGAGCATGTTACATTTGACCTGGACAGCATCCGCGCTACCAGTCATGATAGGACCTGGCCTTTCTGGAAATACCCCCAGATTGACCCGGTTGTATCATTCTCTGATACCGTGGAGCTGATCGGGGTCACAGTGCCCCAGACTCTTTACAAGAGGCTGCGAGGTTACTTTAGAAAGAAGCGAGCCACTGTTACTGTTAGTCCTGTGCCCCTCGATAATGAGGAGGTGCAGGAGGGCGCAAAGACGTCGTTCTGGACGAGGATGCGGAGCTTCTTTAAAAAGGAAGCCGAGCACCCAAGTCCAGAATGGCTGAATGTGTCTGTGTGTCAGTGTGTGTGTCAGTGTGTGTGTGGCGGGAGGGGGTCATTCTGTTGACATCTAAAACATTGAAATAAGCAGTTTGGTATGACGATATTAACAAATCATTTTACATGTTTGCAGAAACGAGTTATACATTTACAATAATAATATAGAGGAGTGCAATATATTTATATTTTATCGTTTATTATTCACTCTTAACATTTCAAGTGCACACATTCGTTCTGACTGGCTACTCAGACTAACAAGGGGGAGGCTCCAATTCATGAGGGATCCGTGGATAGTAGTTACACAGCAGCAGTATAAACACATCAACGTGCTCTGCTTCACCCTATATATAGGTGTGAATGACATAAATTAACAATTACACGTTAGGAGTAGAAATGTATGAGGGTTTGAAGACACATTTAAACGGAATATTAGAGATAATTAACGAATTGTGTGCGAGGTGTGAAGGTGAATGTCTTATTGTGAAACGTTGAGCTGTATGTTTTAATTCCCGTGGTTCAAACGGTCATCACCTGTTACCATTCGGGTTTTGGTTTGTGAATATGTTATTTGTGTCAGAGAACGTCTGATCCACGTGTAGCCGGGTCGTACCGAGTGGTGTGAGGGGGAGGACAATTTAGTCATGTTAAAATATTGGTGGGGACATGTCCCCAGCGTCCCCCCCTAAACCTACGCCCTTGATATGCATTATCATGCAATCATTGTCATTAATATAATAGTGACCGTTCGCAAAGACCAGCCTTTTTTAGTTACTGTGTGACAAGCCAGGCGGCACATCTTGTTCTCACTCACACAGTGAAAAAAACATCGCGGGGCAAAGACTAGACGTTACACTGAGAGTGACTTTCAACTTTCAAATTTTGTCATTTAAACAATACCCTTTTTTCAAATTCAAGTGCATTGACGTTAATCTACTGACTGCTTTGTTGTCGGACCAAATTGCGTATTCGGCGTTATGATTGGTCGGGTCACCTGTCAACCAAACCCCCGTGGGCAGCAGGGCATGGTGAATTGAAACGTCACGTTTTAATTTGATATAGCAATCACATTTATTCTATATTTAACTTGTGAACGACCGACCTGCTGCAGCACGTAGGCCTATCAGATGATGGCTGTTTGCGCCTTATTAGAATATACGCATCAACCAATCAATCGCCTCCACTCTTCACTTCATTCTAGACTGAACTTGAGACGGTTTTGCCCAGCGCACTTGCGCTCCGACCCTGAGGTGTGGGGTCTTAAAGTGACAGAAGCTGCTAATAAAGCTGCTGTCGCCATTGTCAATAATGTTAATCAAACATCAGAAAGAAAGTAATTTACTGCCATTGACTGAATCACATTTTTAAAATAAATAAGAATGAATGTTGGATTTATAGTGAAAACTATGTATTGTATATTTGATTACTTTATACAATATAATATTATTCAGTGCTTTAAGTTTTTCAAGTAGGTCGATTTCTTATGTGCCTTTGTTCTATTGTTATTTGTGACTCTTGTCATCAGTAAGCTTGAGATTATTTTCTTAAGATACTATACTTTTTTGTGATATTGAAATTGGTCACAAGAATAATGAAATTTTAGTGGCATAACATTTTCAAATGATAAAAATTGTATTAATATAACAAATAAAAAGTAATATAACTTGACTGTGAAGTATATCACAGATAGATAAAATGACTCGTATATTGATATATAATTTAGCTCATTGCCCACCCCTATATTCGCTATTAGCAAGCCATGTTGACAGGTTAGTGTTCATCTAACAGCTTATGTGTAAAAATGTGTTTCATGCTTATCCTGACCAGATCACCAGAAAGATGAAACATCGACTTCATCTGCTGCTGGAGATAATGAGACTGAGCAAGGAGATACCGTTTCTGAATTCTGAATGATTCTAGATTATATTTATGTAAAACATAACCTTAAGACAACTTTATCCGAATGTAAATGTTGCAATCAAATGTTCTTAACACTGCCTGTCTCTAATTGTGAGGATGAGTGGTCTTAAACGAGTAAACAATGTTTCAAGAACCACAATGTCACAGAGAAGACTCACTGCACTTAATTTCTTTGCTGGCCATAGAACATGAAGTTGTTGAAATGTATTTTGATGATGTTGTGCACCAGTTTGCATATTTGAAGTCTAGAAGCAAGGCCACTTAGTAATCTGCTATGATTAATTACTTTAAAACAATGAATCTTTGATAGCATTAAATGTTTTGAGTTTACACAATTTAAGTCAAGGAGTCCAGTGTGTAAGGGTCACCTGTTAAGCAATGGAAAATATTTAAAAGTTAATAGACGTGCATAAGCCTAATTTGAAATGTTGTGTAGACTATGAGTTTTTCCTCTATAGTGTTGTGTTGTTACCCTTTAAAGCAAAGATAGGCCAATTAGGCCTAATAATAAAATAGTGTTTATGAGTTCAGTTTTAAAGAGGCCAGTTCTAAGGCCAAATGGTTAAAACAAAATTGTACTGTAATATTCTTTAAGTTTAGGGACATGCTCTTGATGATAGGGACTTTATGAATATAGAGTAGTAGGGGCATTAACGTGATCTTAAGTTTAGGGACATGCTCTTGATGATAGGGTCTTTATGAATATATAGTAGTAGGGCATTAACGGGTTCGTACGTTTAGGGACATGCTCTTGATGATAGGGACTTTGTGATTTTTGCTTTGGGGGGCGGGGTTGGGGGCCCTTGAGTCTTGTTGCCCTGGGCTGTGCCCACACCATTACACCACCACCAGCCTGCACAGTGGTAACAAGGCATGATGGATCCATGTTCTCATTCTGTTTATGCCAAATTCTTACTCTACCATCTGAATGTCTCAACAGAAATCGAGACTCAGACCAGGCAACATTTTTCCAGTCTTCAACTGTCCAGTCTAATTATAAAGACCCATAACAGTCTAGTGTTTGCTTGATTGACCAATGTAGTAATTCATTGATTACACCTTTGACCTTTTTGTATATTATTTGGTATTTATTTGTGGAAAGCCAGGCAGTCAATTAATAATCACCAATGGATATGGAGTGTATGGTGTTGTCTGTGATTATATTACAGGCTATATGTTAAAAGCACTTGTAGTGAAAGTCTTCACACCCGATATTGCCCAGTTGCATACAAATCTACTTTTAAATCTTGACAATATATTTTATCCATTAATATCTACCAAACAGATTAATTGACCTGGAGCAATTCTAAGAAAAACAAGTTGTACGTATATTGTAGCGTTGCATTAAGCACATTTGGTTAGGTTAGCTAGATAAATAAAATCTATTTTATTTATGACTAAAGTAATTATTTTATACATGTATATTTGTTGCCTCAGTGACCTGTTCACTCAGCTAAACTGATTTTGTTGAAAATTATTTACAATCTGCATCAATGTTACATGACATTTCCAAGAGTCACATTAATTGTCACACTGACAGTTGCTAATGTATAAGTTCATACGTTCCAATCTTCTGTTTTTATATTAAGCCATCTATCCTAGAACTCAAAACACATATCTCAATCAATAAAATCCCATTTATTTTATAAAGTTGTCACAAAGTGCTCTTACAATCACCCAGCCTGAATCTGACAGAGCACACATCGACAAGTTGAACAAGAAGTTGATACACAGCGGCTAGGGAAAACTCCCTGAAGGTCAAATTTAGGAAGAACTCTAGAGAGGAACCAGGCACTGAGGGGTGACCAGTCCTCTTCTGGCTGTGCTGGGTGAACCTATGACAATCTTAAAAATCGAATAGTCCAGGATGATCGGGAGGGTTGATGGCTTTGGCAGATTGGAGGCCTGCAACACAGTCAGGGGCTCCAGGATGGATCCAGCACATGTTTCCAAGGGCTGATTGGTCCCACAGCGTGGCCAGCAGGCACAGGTCCTCCTTAACTGAAGTGGACACAAACACAGGGAAAGGTTAGACACTCTGGTTCCCGGCACAACAGTATAGCAGCATAAGTCATTAGTCAGCATAATATCTTACACTAATACGGAACGATATGAACAATAAAATGTTCTGATATCATGTATGTTATATTTAACTTGAATAATATCTTTGAAATATAAGCAGGTCCTCTGTGGATCAGTCCTAGGACTTACTGTTCACTGATGTTAAAGTCTCACTGGATCTCCTCATCGTTGGTTTTCGCCTCCTCAGAGGTAATAATGGTGCCAGGTGTTGACAGAATCCAAACTTGATGAGGTGCTACCCGACGACCAGGATGAGTCTTCACCTGAGGATGTCACACTGCTAAAATCTGAGATGTTCCTAGCCCAGTCGGACTCGTGTGAAGCAGAGGATGTCTCACTCTCAAAAAAGCCATTTGTGTCTCTGTTGTCTACTGAACACGTTGAGGATGGAACGCCTGGAAGCAGCTGCCACTCCAATGGACAATCCGGGGAACCCCTGCGGTCGGCCACAGACCACAGTGAGCTGCCATGGCTTGCCAATGGTCCTCTGGGACGGTAGGACGGGTGGCTTTGAGGCCGGGACCAACGTTTGTGTGGAGACACCTCCGGGATTATGTTGATATTCATCACCGGAGTTCCACTGCTGGTCCCGTCTGCTGCATTTTGATGTTTTGACTTCGCTTGGGATACCACCACGCCCATCGCTTGGGATACCACCAGTTGGTCTCATAGACCGTATTCAGCTCTCCTTTTGAACTGCTCAGATGCCAAATAAAATGCCAAAATGTTGCTAGACAGGCAAGTGATGTGGCTACAGGCAGTAAACGTGTGAGGATGTCTCGGTTATTTCCAGCTTTGTCAAGTAAACACTAAATTACTGATATCAAATTTTGTATAAAAGCGTCTCTTGTCTTTTGGAGGTTTAGCCAGGGCCTAAATGTTAACTTAATGTAACCGGTGCGTGTGTGTTTGTCCCTGTCATTACGGTATTCTTGTCTGACATCAGCTATGTCTCATGGCTGTCTTGAGTCCTGGAGCATACTATTTTAATTTGGGGGGAAACCACTTTACTTTGCTCCTTTCAGGTTCTTCGTCTGACGAGGAAGGTGGAGACACGAGCATGAGTAGCAGCAGTTGCAGCAGCAGCCAATCATCTTTCTGCCCTGCGTTGGGCCCCGCCCCCAGCCTGGAACCTAAAACCATCCCCACTGTCAGCAATCCAAACAGTGTTTACCAGGTGAGCTGGTGCTGCTGGGAGTGTGGGGGGCGTGAACCAGTCGGCGCTGCTGGGAGTGTGGGGGCGTGAACCAATTGGCGCTGCTGGGAGTGTGGGGGCGTGAACCAGTCGGCGGCGCTGCTGGGAGTGTGGGGGCGTGAACCAGTCGGCGCTGCTGGGAGTGTGGGGGCGTGAACCAGTCGGCGCTGCTGGGAGTGTGGGGGCGTGAACCAGTCGGCGCTCCTGGGAGTGTGGGGGCGTGAACCAGTCTGGCTGCTGGGAGTGTGGGGGCGTGAACCAGTCGGCGCTGCTGGGAGTGTGGGGGCGTGAACCAGTCGGCGCTGCTGGGAGTGTGGGGGCGTGAACCAGTCGGCGCTGCTGGGAGTGTGGGGGCGTGAACCAGTCGGCGCTGCTGGGAGTGTGGGGGCGTGAACCAATTGGCTACCTGGTTGCGTTACGCAGTTGTGATGTTTTGCTGTTTTGGTAAGTCCTCTCTGCTCCTCAGTCACAGTTCAGTAAGTTTGCATCAGTCCCCTCCCAACCGGCCTGGTCGGCTTATCCCAAGAGGAAGCCTAGTGTAGTTACCTGAAGAGATCGTTGAGAGCGGGTCAAGTTGGCCATATTGATGTTGTCAATGGCTCTGGCTTGTTCAATGCTGGACATCTAGGAGTGAGAGACAGACACAGAAAAGAGCAAAAGACAGTTCACTATATTGGCTAACTACTAAAAGGTTCCGTTTGTGTCTTACAACCGGGTCAAAGGTTAAGGATTAGGGATCGTCTAACCTCATCGGTGATAATCTCGATCTGCTCCACCAAAGACACCTTCTCCTCCTCCTGCCAGAACAAGAGACAAAAAAAGAGGTTTGTTTCTCACTATCAACTTGTCAATGGTCTTAAACCCTCCTAGGTATGAATGACTTAACCAGCAACAGTAATAAAGAGGGTTGAACTTATGTTATATTAATAGTCAATTAGCTTTGCTATATCATGTGTACTGGGTTGCCTGGTTTTATTTCTCATGTCTAATGCGTATGCCTCCATCCTGTGTCTATAGCGTTCCTTCCTGGTTACCCACCACTTTTTGGGTGTAGGTCCTGAGGTGGGACAGAGCCTCATCCTTGGTGCAGATATAGTATATAATTCAGATATAGTATATAGTGCAGATATAGTATATAGAGTATATAGTGCAGATATAGTATATAGAGTATATAGTGCAGATACAGTATATATAGTATATAGTGCAGATATAGTATATTGCTAATTGTTGAGTTCAGGTGTCTCAGCCATTGGTCACAGGTGCACAATCAAACGTCACTATCTGGCGGTCTGATAGACTAACCTGGGTGTGGCAGATGCCAGGCAAACGCTACCCACCAGAATGCAAGTTTGGTGGAGGAGGGATAATGGTCTGGGGCTGTGTTTCAGGGTTTGGTGGAGGAGGGATAATGGTCTGGGGCTGTGTTTCAGGGTTTGGTGGAGGAGGGATAATGGTCTGGGGCTGTGTTTCAGGGTTTGGTGGAGGAGGGATAATGGTCTGGGGCTGTGTTTCAGGGTTTGGTGGAGAAGGGATACTGGTCTGGGGGACTATCCAATGAATGGAGTTTGCCATATTTAAGATTATTCTATTGGTCCATTGAGGCAGGCAACACTCACGTCAAACAGAGTATGTGAAACTATTTTTAAACAATATCTGAACCCAAGTGTGCTGCAGCTGTAGTCGCTACCCCAGTCACCCTTTGGACTCTGTTGTTGTTGAGGGTTCTGCTGTGGATGCTGTAAGTTCTGCCATGGTTGTTGAGGGTGCTGCGGTGAAGGTTGTAGATTGTGCTGTTGTTGTTGTGGGTGTTGCAGTGGTTGTTGTGGGTGACTCTGTTGTTGTTGAGGGTTCTGCTGTGGATGTTGTAAGTTCTGCCATGGTTGTTATGGGTGCTGATGTGGTGGTCGTAGGTTGTGCTGTAGTTGTTGTGGGTGTTGCAGTGGTTGTTGTGGGTGACTCGGTTGTTGTTGAGGGTTCTGCTGTGGATGTTGTAAGTTCTGCCGTGGTTGTTGTGGCAGTAGCAGTGGTTGTTGTGGGTTCTGCCGTAGTTGCTGTGGGTGTTGCAGCAGTTGTTCCCTTGTTGTTTGAGTCTGTATCTGAGGAGGCAGACTTAGCTATCACCATCAAAGTAATGTAGGTGTATATTATTATACAACCAACAGCTGTGAAGAGGATGCCCTGCAAAACATTGTCTAC
>CM055742.1:13815177-13853497 GCA_029465975.1 Dallia pectoralis | reverse complement strand
AACAACACAACGGCTGCATCCACAACAACAACAGAAGCACAACAACACCACAGCAGCACCTACAACAACAACGGCTGCATCCACAACAACAACAGAAGCACCAACAACTACCACAGCAGCACCTACAACAACAACGGCTGCATCCACAACAACAACAGAAGCACCAACAACAACAACAGCAGCACCCACAACAACAACGGCTGCATCCACAACAACAACAGAAGCAACAACAACTACCACAGCAGCACCTACAACAACAACGGCTGCAACCACAACAACAACAGAACCACCAACAACAACCACCACAGCAGCACCACAACAACAACGGCTGCAGCCACAACAACAACAGAAGCACAACAACACCACTACAACAACAACGGCTGCATCCACAACAACAACAGAAGCACCAACAACTACCACACAGCACCACAACAACAACGGCTGCATCCACAACAACAACAGAAGCAACAACAACTACCACAGCAGCACCAACAACAACAACGGCTGCATCCACAACAACAACAGAACCACAACAACAACTACCACAGAAGCACCAACAACAACGGCTGCATCCACAACAACAACAGAAGCACCAACAACTACCACAGCAGCACCAACAACAACAACGGCTGCATCCACAACAACAACAGAAGCACAACAACTACCACAGCAGCACCTACAACAACAACGGCTGCATCCACAACAACAACAGAAGCAACAACAACACCACAGCAGCACCTACAACAACAACGGCTGCATCACCACAACAACAACAGAAGCAACAACAACTACAACAGCAGCACCAACAACAAACAACACCACAACAACAACAGAAGCACAACAACTACCACAGCAGCACCTACAACAACAACGGCTGCATCCACAACAACAACAGAAGCACCAACAACTACCACAGCAGCACCAACAACAACAACGGCTGCATCCACAACAACAACAGAAGCACCAACAACTACCACAGCAGCACCAACAACAACAACGGCTGCATCCACAACAACAACAGAACAACAACTACCACAGCAGCACCTACAACAACAACGGCTGCATCCACAACAACAACAGAAGCACCAACAACTACCACACAACTACAACAAGCAGCATCCAACAACAACAGCTGCACCAACAACTACCACAACAACAACAAGAACAACAACAACAGAACCAACAACTACCACAGCAGCACCTACAACAACAACGGCTGCATCCACAACAACAGAAGCACCAACAACTACCACAGCAGCACTAACAACAACAACAACAACGGCTGCATCCACAACAACAACAGAAGCAACAACAACTACCACACTACCACAGCACCACACAACAACAACGGCTGCATCCCACAACAACAACAGAAGCAACAACAACTACCACAGCAGCACCCACAACAACAACGGCTCCATCCACAACAACAACAGAAGCACCAACAACTACCACAGCAGCACCTACAACAACAACGGCTGCATCCACAACAACAACAGAAGCACCAACAACTACCACAGCAACAACAACAACGGCTGCATCAACAACAACAGAACCACCAACAACAACAGCAGCACCACAACAACAACAACAACAGAAGCACCAACAACACCACAGAAGCAACAACAACAAACGGCATCCACAACAACAACATCCACAACAACAACAGCAGCAGCAACAACTACCACAGAAGCACCCACAACAACAACGGCTGCATCCACAACAACAACAGAAGCACAACAACTACCACAGCAGCACTACAACAACAACGGCTGCATCCACAACAACAACAGAACACCAACAACCAACAACACCACAGCAGCACCAACAACAACAACGGCTGCATCCACAACAACAACAGAAGCAACCAACAGAACAACCACAACAACAGCAGCATCCACAACAACAACAGAACAACAACTACCACAGCAGCATCCACAACAACGGCTGCACAACAACAACAACAACAGAAGCACAACAACTACACAGCAGCACCTACAACAACAACGGCTGCATCCACAACAACAACAGAAGCACCAACAACTACCACAGCAGCACCTACAACAACAACGGCTGCATCCACAACAACAACAGAAGCACCAACAACTACCACAAGCACCTACAACAACAACGGCTGCATCCACAACAACAACAGAAGCACAACAACTACCACAGCAGCACCAACAACAACAACGGCTGCATCCACAACAACAACAGAAGCACAACAACACAGAACTACAACAACGGCTGCATCCACAACAACAACAGAAGCACCAACAACTACAACAGA
The DNA here is from genome assembly GCA_029465975.1 of Dallia pectoralis. NCBI lineage: Eukaryota > Metazoa > Chordata > Actinopteri > Esociformes > Umbridae > Dallia > Dallia pectoralis. Next base: position 13,851,207 of record CM055742.1, on the reverse strand, counting down.
AGCACCACAACAACAACTGCATCCACAGAAGCACAACAACTACACAGCAGCACCACAACAACAACGGCTGCATCCACAACAACAACAACAACAACCACAGCAGCACCAACAACAACAACGGCATCCACAACAACAACAGAAGCAACAACAACTACCACAGCAGCACCTACAACAACAACGGCTGCATCCACAACAACAACAGAAGCAACAACTACAACAGCAGCACCTACAACAACAACGGCTGCATCCAGCAGCACAACAACACCACAGCAACAACACAACGGCTGCATCCAACAACAACACAACCACCAACAGCAGCACCACAACAACAACATCCACAACAACAACAGAAGCACCAACAACTACCACAGCAGCACCAACAACAACAACGGCTGCATCCACAACAACAACAGAAGCACCAACAACTACCACAGCAGCACCTACAACAACAACGGCTGCATCCACAACAACAACAGAAGCACCAACAACTACCACAGCAGCACCACAACAACAACGGCTGCATCCACAACAACAACAGAAGCACCAACAACTACCACAGCAGCACCTACAACAACAACGGCTGCATCCACAACAACAACAGAAGCACAACAACTACACCACAGCAGCACCACAACAACAACGGCTGCATCCACAACAACAACAACAACAGCAGCACCAACTACTCCACATCCACAACAACAACAGAACCACCAACAACTACCACAGCAGCACACAACAACAAACCACAACAACAGAAGCACCAACAACAACAACAGCAGCAACAACAACAACGGCTGCAACAACAACAACAGAACCACCAACAACTACCACAGCAGCACCAACAACAACAACGGCTGCATCCACAACAACAACAGAAGCACCAACAACTACCACAGCAGCACCTACAACAACAACGGCTGCATCCACAACAACAACAGAAGCACCAACAACTACCACAGAAGCACCCAACAACAACTCCAACAACAACAACAGAAGCATCCACACAACAACAACAGACAGCAACAACAACTACCACAGCAGCACCTACAACAACAACATCCACAACAACAACAGAAGCAACAACAACTACCACAACACCACAACAACAAGAATCCACAACAACAACAGAACACAACAACACCACAGCAGCACCCACAACAACAACGGCTGCATCCACAACAACAACAGAACCACCAACAACTACCACAGCAGCACCTACAACAACAACAACAACGGCTGCATCCACAACAACAACAGAACCACCAACAACTACCACAGCAGCACCAACAACAACAACGGCTGCATCCACAACAACAACAGAAGCAACAACAACTACAACAGCAGCACCTACAACAACAACAGCTGCATCCACAACAACAACAGAAGCACCAACAACTACCAACAACAACGGCTGCATCCACAACAACAACAACAGAACCACTAACAACTACCACAGCAGCACCAACAAACAACCACACAAGCAACAGAACAACAACAACACAGAAGCACCCACAACAACAACAACACAACAACAACAACAGCAGCACCAGCACAACAACAACGGCTCCATCCACAACAACGCACAACAACACCACAGCAGCACCCACAACAACAAACAACAACAACAGAACCACCAACAACTACCACAGCAGCACCTACAACAACAACGGCTGCATCCACAACAACAACAGAAGCACCAACAACTACAACAGCAGCACCAACAACAACAACGGCTGCATCCACAACAACAACAGAAGCACCAACAACTACCACAGCAGCACCTACAACAACAACGGCTGCATCCACAACAACAACAGAAGCAACAACAACTACAACAGCAGCACCTACAACAACAACGGCTCCATCCACAACAACAACAGAAGCACCAACAACTACCACAGCAGCACCAACAACAACAACGGCTGCATCCACAACAACAACAGAACAACAACACCAACAACAACAACCACAGCAGCACCTACAACAACAACGGCTGCATCCACAACAACAACAGAAGCACCACAGCAGCACAACAACAACAACGGCTGCATCCACAACAACAACAGAATCCACAACAACAACAGAACAACACACAGCAGCACAACAACAACAACAACTACAACAGCAGCATCCACAACAACAACAGAAGCAACAACTACTACCACAGCAGCACCTACAACAACAACGGCTGCATCCACAACAACAACAGAAGCAACAACAACTACCACAGCAGCACCTACAACAACAACGGCTGCATCCACAACAACAACAGAAGCACCAACAACTACCACAGCAGCACCCACAACAACAACAGAAGCACCAACTGCAGCACCCACAACAACAACAGAACAACAACAACAACTACCACAGCAGCACCCACAACAACAACGGCTGCATCCACAACAACAACAGAACAACAACAACAACAGAACCACAACAACAACAGAAGCACCAACAACCACCACAGCAGCACCTACAACAACAACGGCTGCATCCACAACAACAACAGAAGCACCAACAACTACCACAGCAGCACCTACAACAACAACGGCTGCATCCACAACAACAGAAGCACCAACAACAACGCCTGCATCCACAACAACAGAAACAGCAGCACAACAACAACAACGGCTGCATCCACAACAACAACAGAAGCACCAACAACACCACAGCAGCACAACAACAACGGCTGCATCCACACAACAACAGAACAGAACCACAACAACTACCACAGCAGCACCAACAACAACAACGGCTGCATCCACAACAACAACAGAAGCACCAACAACTACCACAGCAGCACCTACAACAACAACGGCTGCATCCACAACAACAACAGAAGCACCAACAACAGCACTACAACAACAAGCAGCAACCACAACAACAGAAGCACCAACAACTACCACAGCAGCACCCACAACAACAACGGCTGCATCCACAACAACAACAGAAGCACCAACAACTACCACAGCAGCACCACAACAACAACGGCTGCATCCACAACAACAACAGAAACACACAACAACTACCACAGCAGCACCAACAACAACAACAACTGCATCCACAACAACAACAGAAGCACCAACAACTACCACAGCAGCACCAACAACAACAACGGCTGCATCCACAACAACAACAGCAGCACCAACTACTACCACAGCAGCACCACAACAACAACAGCTGCATCCCAACAACAACAGAAGCACCAACAACTAACAACAGCAGCACCACAACAACAACAGGCTCCATACTACCACAACAACAACAAGAACAACAAAGCACCAACAACTACCACAGCAGCACCAACAACAACAACGGCTGCATCCACAACAACAACAGAAGCACCAACAACTACCACAGCAGCACCTACAACAACAACAACAACGCAACAACAACTAACTGCATCCATCCACAACAACAACAGAAGCACCAACAACTACCACAGCAGCACCAACAACAACGGCTGCATCCACAACAACAACAGAAGCACCAACAACTACCACAGCAGCACCACAACAACGGCTCCATCCACAACAACAACAGAAGCACCAACAACTACCACAGCAGCACCAAAAACAACAACGGCTGCATCCACAACAACAACAAAAGCACCAACAACTACCACAGCAGCACCAACAACAACAACGGCTGCATCAACAACAACAACAGAAGCACCAACTACTACCACAGCAGCACCAACAACAACAACGGCTGCATCCCAACCACAACAACAACAGAACCAGCAACAACAACAATCCAACTACCACAGAAGCACCACAACAACAACGGCTGCATCCACAACAACAACAGAAGCACCAACAACTACCACAGCAGCACCAACTACTACCATATCTGCTCCCACAAACACCACAGCAGCTTCATTTACAATCACGGGAGCACAAACAACCATGGCAGCAACCAGCAAAACCACAGGAGCACCGGCAACAAATGAAGGTACTACCACAACCACAAAACAAGCCCCTACTACAGCCACTGCTGCAACCCCTGCAACAACAGAACATCAACAACTACCACAGCAGCATCAACATCAATCTACAGCAGCTCCAACAACTTTCCCCGCAGCTACCACTACCACAAAGTATTTTCCATCACCAACCACATATTCTACCAATACAACCACAGCTGCTGCCAAAACAACAACTACAACTACAACAGCTGTACCATTAGCAACTATATACTCAGCTGCAGCACCTATTGGAATAGAAGGTTCACTTCAATTAGGATTCAAAATGAACCGAATCTTCCTACCTACGTATTCAGACCCCACCTCAAAAGATTATCAGGAATTGGCTTTAAACGTGACTACAGAGGTGAGTAGTGTTTATATTAAGTTTAATGTGATGCTAACATTACAGCTGAAAGTAAGGTTGTAAAGTTCTCAGTTGTAATATATTTTATCCTCATAGGTGAATCATGGATACAAAAAGATATACCCTCTCACATACCTTAGATCTAGTGTCAATGAATTCACGTAAGTACCAAGTACTTTTTCATGGACTTTTAATCATAATGTTTTGGTATGTTTTTATTTTATAAAATTATGATGTGGCAGATTAAGATGTTTTATTTATAAACTCACACATTTCGTAATTTCAAATACTTAAGACATTGTCATAAAAAAGGTGTAGGCGAGGTCCGGTTCTGTCACAAGAATCTAACTTGTAAAGTAAATTAAAATCATAATTCTTAATTTACAGGGAAGGATCTATTGTTGTCAAGATCACCCTCATTTTCATAAACCAGCCAGCGGTTCCCATTTCATCGATTGCAATCCAGAATTTGATTGATTCTCTGAACAACGACATCAGCTTCCTAGATATTACTGATACAAGCACTATTAGTGCAACTGCTACAATATCCACAACAGCAGCAGCAGCAGCAGCAAACACCTTGAGAAATCCTGTTGGAATGACTATATTTGTTACCATGCTAACAGGGCTATTCCTTCTGTATGAAAAAAAATAAATGTTATTAATAATTATTTTTGCACTATTTCAGGGGTTACTGAGTATACTCATATGTCTCTTTTCATACAATGTACGCTTCTGCAATTCATATGAGGTGCTTATTGCAGCATGTCTTATAGGAAAAACATTGTATATACCTTATTAAGCTTTAATGTTATTTACATTATATATATATTTAAAAAATATTTATGTAAATCAAATTTGAATGTATTTATGATTCTCTATGTATATCCAGGACTAGAAACGTTTCTAAATAAAATTACTATTTAACCCTGTGCATTCAACATTTATAAATGTGAAAGGTTTTAAAGTCCCACCGTTTTAGTAGGCGGCGACGACCAGTCATTCATATGCTCAGGCGGCATCGGCCAGTCATCAACCTGCCCAGGCAGTAGGGCAGGAGTTCCCAGGCAGTAGGTGGCAATGGCTGCAGCTCCAGGGCAGGAAGTGGCGATGACTGCAGCTCCAGGGCAGGAAGTGGCGATGACTGCAGCTCCAGGGCAGGAAGTGGCGATGACTGCAGCTCCAGGGCAGTAGGTGGACACAGAACGGAAAACATGTAACTGTAATAAAATCTAACTGATCTGTGTAGCGACTTACTAAAGAAAAATCAAATGTCTTCATGCAAACACTCACCAACATGGAATACTGACATTCAACAATAAGCCCAACCACAAAGGACTAAAGAGCAAGCATGTGTACACATGCAGATTGACTGAAATCAAACCTGGTGTAAATGATTAGAACAAGACAGTCCGAGGTGTGTTCATGGTTGTAATGAAACCTGTGGTAAACAGAAGAAAAACGCCGCCCTTCACTGCTTGTCAGAAGATGGTGCCGCTGTCACAGGAACCATGATATCAAAATCAGTGAAGTGTGTATGTGAAAGTATGGAGCCAGGCACACGATCAACAGGAATTTAGTTATTGAATAAATGTCACGCACCACAGCGGCAACGCTGAAATTATAGTACACCCGAGTACTCAAATAAAATAACAAATAACAAGACATAGCGCATTAACTTGTACTCCTCCAAACAGAGGGATTACCTGTCAAACTACACCACTCACAAACTGACACATAACATTGAACAATTCTACACAGAGACATGACCAAATACAGGGAATAATCAGTGGATATTAAAAGTGTACACACCCCTAAATGCCAGGTTTTTGTGATGTGAAAAAAATTAGAAATGATAAATCATGTCATAACTTAACCTGAGCTGTGGTGGTAGTGGTGACCTATTACATGAACAATTCAATTGAAAAACAAACAGAAATCTTTGAGGGGGATATAAAAAACCTTACAATAACCTACAATAACCTGGTTGCTCACCCTCTTATAACGGGGTTGTGGCTGCTGTGTTCAGAGTTAACCAATCCCATTCAAACTCATGTTAAATAAAAGTCATTACACACCTGGCATAAATTTAAACACTGATTAATAACAAATAAAGTCCAGCTGTTCCAGTAGGATGTTCCTTACCTTTTCTTAGTTGCATCTTTTCCGCAGACAGCTAACAAAGCATCAGAGGGATCTCATTGTTGAAAAATATCAGTCAGCAGAATGGTACAATATAATTTTCAAAGCATTAGATAAGCTATGGAACACAGTGATCAAGTGAAGAAAATATGGCACAACAGAGACATTAACAAGAACTGGACGTCCCTCCAAAATCGACAAAAAGACAATCAGAAAACTAGTCAGGGAGGCTTACAAGAGGCCTAAAGCAACATTAAAGAAGCTGCAGAGATTTCTGGCAAGTACTGGTTGTGTGCTACATGAAAAAAATCATCCAAGCCAGGCTGAAGTTTGCAAAAACCCTCACGAAACGGAGGTTTAGTGTAGAAGAAAGCCAGGCTCAGAGCGTGTATGTTCCGTTTCAGAAGGGTTTATTAAAAAATAAAACAAACCTTAAACGGTGACACAAATCTATATACTGTACGGATGAAATTAAATTGCGTGACTTAAAACACTAGTCATGGTGGAGGGAATTATGAACAGTTCCAAATAACAGTCAATTTTGGTACAACACATTCAGGCTTCTGTTAGAAAGATGAAGAGGAAGTTCACCTTACATCATGAAAACGACCCAAAGAACACAGCCACAAAAACATTCAGCAGAAAAAAAGATTAACGTTTTGGAATTGCCAGAGCCCAGACCTGTATCCAATTGATTATCTGTGGAGTAATCTGAAGAGAGCTGTGCATAGGAGATGTCCTCGCAATCTGACAGATTTGGAGCGCTTTTAAAAAGAATGGGCAAATATTGCCAAGTCAAGCTGTGCGTGGCTGATAGACTCCTACCCAAAAAGTACTGAAATAAAATGTAAAGGTACTCCAACAAAGTACTCATTTAAGGGTGTGCATACTTATGCAACCAGGTTATTGTAAGGTTTTTATTTTACATTTATCCTCCCTCAAAGATTTCAGTTTGTTTTTCAATTTAATTGTTCACGTTATAGGTCACATTTTTTCACATCACAAAAACCTTGCATTTTAACAGGGGTGTGTAGAATTTTTATATCCGCTGTATATACTCTTACTAATGAGGGAATGGACTCCAGGCGTGCGTAATGACAAGACAATAATGTGATGGAAGGAACGGTGGCGCTAGAAGATCGGTGAGGATGAACGCCGAAGCCTGATGGCCTTTTGGAGAGGAATCCTACCAAGAGTCCACCTGTGCACTTCTGCATTTTTTAATGCTTTTTTGTATGCAACAAAACTATTTTGGGGTACATAAATGCTGTAAAACACTTATTACACTATTAATGTGTAATTACAGAGTAAATTCGAAATGGCCAAACATTTTTTAAGAAGACTCAAATACAAGTATTTAGACACAACTAGACTTTTGCCTGTCCATTTCATGCCAATACGTCAGTAGTACACAGATACAGAATAACAACAAATTTACACAATTTCAAATTGTGTAAATTGAATAATGATCTCGACAGAGCATTATCTATACTTTATTATAGAATAAGAAGTTTATCACTTATAATTATAGAAAACTCAACCAACATAAATGTTGAACGATTATTCAGAACAGAAAACTTACAAGAATACAAGAGAGAATTTTTCTGTGGGTAAAGATGGGATATAACCTTTATGCCAAACCAGTGCGAGGTCCCAATGTAGTGTGTGCTTACTTCAACACTAAAGTGTTAGTGCAAAAATACATTTAGGTAATCATTGACATGGGTTATGTTTAATTTTCAGCAACATGCTCATCTTGTTTTGTTATGGGGGTTATTCCTTACAATAGTGTCAATGTGACTCTAGGCCATTTTGGCTGTTAGCCAATTAAACCTGTTTTAAACTACAGGGAAATAGGGTTGGGTCTCTTTTTCTTGCACACTATCCTTGCTAACTGCTACTGCAGTTCTCATATGAACTAGTGGCACGAATCATATTGCAATCTACTATGTACTGTATGCTTATACCTATAATGTTTACCATTAACAACCTTAGGGATTATTATTAATGAAATTGGCTACCAAGAGTAGGGAATCTGAAAAATTCAATAATTTAGTTGATTCCCTTGGATCATTCATAAAGTACTATACATTCCACATGTTGGGAAATTACAATTACAAAGTTTCTATAATAAAGACCACCTCGATTTTTTTGAGAATGCATTCAATTAGCAATTAATCGTCAGTGTCACAAGTCTTGGCATATTCTATTGTTCATTTAAAGAACCGTCTCTTGTAATGGCCCTCACCTTCCCGATCACTGTCCATATTTAAATATTTGTATTTCATTTCGGTCTTTGTTAAGTTCACATAACAACTGTAACGTTGTATAGTTTTTGTGTTTCTGTTTAGAACTTAAATAGCTTTTAAAGCACTTTATCATCACATATGAGGTTTAGCTTGCTTGCTTAGGTACAAGGAAGAATTTTACATTTATGAACAAACCATGAAGAATGATTACACTTGCTCACCTGACTACATGCTAAAGCTTTTACTATAACAAAAAACAGTTGTTCTGTGTGAATGAAAAGGATTACACATTTGGTAGGTCATTGGTTGTATTTTATGGAATAAAATGATTATACGCACACAAAGGAACCACATCTGCATAACTTGATAAGATCGCAAAAGGTCAAAAGTACTCATGTTTATTAATTCCATGATCCCTGACCAAATAGATAATAAAGAATCTCACACATCAGGAAATGCATCCTTGAAATTCCAATCTGATGAATATATAACTATATACTCACTATGCAAACAATTTCGAAAAACTCATCACCTAAACATATGTACTTAATGTATGTATGTATGTATGTATGTCTTTTACATTTAAATGTAACAATTTTATTGAACTGGAACAATCATTTCAGTAGCAAAGACCACATAACAATGCATCTGGTAACAGAACATGTAAGCAATTGACATTATTAATGTCGTTGGACATTTCAAGAACTATCAGCTCAGATGTGCCAAACCACTCTGTCTGGGAATTGGAAAAAAGCCTACTATAGCTGTCTAACCTGAACTAGAGTGACATTCTTTTCTATCACAACCAACACTGATAGATCTTTTTCTAAAAATAACTTAGGGAATTATGTCTAATGAAAGAAAGGGTGGAGTACACAAAAAAGTCTGAGAAATTCTGAGCACTCTGCAGATGGAAACATGTTCATTGTAGTGTTACCATGATGTTGATTCTTTTTCCAAGCAGGGATGACCAGGATAGTGTGATTTATAATATTTAAACATTATATATGTCAACATGATAATTATAACATACGGCAGATGGTGAGCTATTGTGGTTTAATTGGGAGTATGTCAATATTTGGAGTATCTTTTTGGCCCAATTTTACAGAATGCAATTGTCTAACAGCAAAACCTCGCCAACATGAAAGCATATTAAGCATGGGTTTTACCAATACACACATCTCTTGGCAGCTATACAGCACAGTAATGAATTTAGTCTGCTCTATCCTTTTTTAGGGATATAATGTTTGGGTAATTCCATTTTCAAACAATATAGTAATAGTTCTATTTTTGTAACGTGAACAAGATATTTAAAAATCTAAGAGTCTGTAAAACTGGTTTGCAGATATTAAACAACACAAAACATGTACATGTCAACAAGAAACAATAATTTCATGATTTACGACACTATTTATGGTGAAAATAGTTAAACATTCAGCTTGTCTGCAGGAATGGGTAATCATATTATGTAACAACTGCGTGAAGCTGATTTTTCTTGCTCTACAACAAGCTTTAAAGACAATGTCAAATATATATACATATATTGACATGTAAAGATAATTATTATAACATACAGTTGATGAGTCATTTGGTTTTAATTTGGAGTATGTCAAAATGTGTGGGATCTTTTTGGCCGCAATTGTCTAACACCAAAACCTCACCAACATGAAAGCATAGCAAATATATCAATCTACAAATATAAATGCATGTAATAATGTAGTATGACATTTGAACTAATTAAATTTGTGGCGGAAAATTGTCTTTGTGTGATACAATATGCAGTAAAGAGTACATTCCTAAAATACAACCGCCATCACTAATACGAATGTGGAGCTTGAACAATATTCACAAAAAAAAAAATGAATTCATGGGTTTTACTGATACACACATTTCCTGACAGCTATATTCCACAATAATGCATTTGGTCTGCTCTATCCTCCTTGGGAAAGAGAAGTTTGGGGTCCCCTGCTAGAGCTGCTACCCCCGCGACCCGACCCCGGATAAGCGGTTGAAGATGAGATGAGAGATATGCTCCTTGAGGGATATAATGTTTGGATAATTACAATTTCAAAGAATAGACTAACAACATTTGTTTAGGGCATAGAGAAAGCATAGCTCTAAACAACTGGTAATTTTGAGAACTTCACAAGAGACAAATAAGGGTTAACCTTGGAATGCTATGACAGATCACACTGCAACATAAATGCCAATGATGAACAAGTTATGTAAGAATAAATGAGTCTGTAAAACCGGTTTGCAGATAAACAAAACATGTAGATATCAACCAGAAACATTAATTTAATAATTTATTACACTCTTTATGGTCAAAATAGTTAACCTTCCAGCTTGTCTGCAGCAACGGGTAATCATATTTTTTGAAAGTCAGATGTTTCTTGCTTTGCAACAAGCTTTAAAGACAATATCAAATCCTTTCAACCTGTGCAGGTTAGGAAACATGTAATTTTAGGATATTGCAGTTTTTGCTTTTTAAAATTTAACTTATAGGTATCTACTGTCAAATCCTGCTGACAAACTATAATTAAATATTGTTGTATAAATATTGTGACATCAAACTAGCCATTCCTTTGCTTTCAGTGTTCTGACAAATAATATGTGGAACACTTTTGTTCTCAATATGTCATCCGAAACCATAATGTAAATTGTATTTTTATGCTGATGAGACAGAAACTGTATATTTCAATGAAACATGGAGTAGCCCTTAGGTTAGCAATTATGGATCACAACCAGAACAATGGACCCAAGCGCAGGCACAGAGGCGGAGACCAGGTAACGTAAATAGTTTTTTATTAATGGGATACCCCAGAATCTTAATTCACGAGTTCGCACTTACATGCCAATTAAGGGATATAGGTTTAATGCGTATTTGGTGTGCTGTCCGGAGGGAGGGTTCCGGGCTCGGAATCCGGCCCGGGGCTCCGGGCTCGGAATTTGGCCCGAACCCAGAGTACCCCCCCGCATGCAAGTGGTTAGGACTAGAATTTGAGCGGAGTAGGGGTGGTGGGGGATGCTGCAAGCTGCCAGCGGAACGAGGTAAGACTGCTGAGTCTATATGTACCCTCTAGCTGTTAATTGCTGAGGGCTTCCACCTGTAATTAATTAGCTGGAAGTCCTCCTCCCGAACCTTGTTAGTAAACCTCATTTCACAAGTTTGCACTTACATGCCAATTAAGGGATATAGGTTTAATGCGTATTTGGCGTGCTGTCCGGAGGGAGGGTTCCGGGCTCGGAATCCGGCCCGGCGCTCCGGGCTCGGAATTAGTCCCAAACCCAGAGTACCCCCCTAACGCTAAGGAGCAGAGGACAGCCGCCGGATTATAAACCCCCCAGAGAGCCGAGCTTGGCGGACTGGCATCTCGAGGAAGGGTCTGGCTTTTTTTTTGTATGCGCGGGGGCCTGTGAAGCCGTTCACGGCCTGGACTAGATGGGCCCTGCTGGCCTGTGGACGTGGAGCGTTTGTTGTGGGACCGATGCCCGCTTGGCATAGTTCCTATTCCGACCGCTGTGAGACCGATGCTCGCTAGATGTACAGGAAAGTGAGTGCTTGCCCGGGAGTTTCTCACGCGGCATCTGCTGGAGACCAAATGCTCACTGGATGAAAGAGAAAACGAAGGAGCTCGACCGGGGAAGTTCTCACTCCGTCCGCTGTGAGACTAGTGCTCGCTGGACGGAAAGGGGAAACGCGAAGGGGAAAATGAGTGCTTGCCCGGGAGATTTTCTCACGCGGCATCTGCTGGAGACCAAATGCTCACTGGATGAAAGAGAAAACGTAGGAGATCGACCGGGGAAGTTCACACTCCGTCCGCTGTAAGACTAGTGCTCGCTGGACGGAAAGGGGACACGCGAAGGGGAAAATGAGTGCTTGCCCGGGAGATTTTCTCACGCGGCATCTGCTGGAGACCAAAAGCTCACTGGATGAAAGAGAAAACGTAGGAGATCGACCGGGGAAGTTCTCACTCCGTCCGCTGTAAGACTAGTGCTCGCTGGACGGAAAGGGGACACGCGAAGGGGAAAATGAGTGCTTGCCCTGGAGATTTTCTCATGCGGCATCTGCTGGAGACCAAATGCTCACTGGATGAAAGAGAAAACAAGAGCGCTTGCTGGACGGAAAGAGAGGACAGAAAAGGAAAAAGGGGGTAGGACGAAGTGCTATTAATTAGTTAATTTATTTGTCCATTTATCTATTTATTCATTTGTTTACGAGGGTTTGGTGAGCTATTTTGATATGGGACCGATTTTTCCTGATATAGCTTTGGAAAGCGTCGGAGGACCATCTCCCAAGGGCTTGGATCTGCTGTTGGGAGAGGCCTTTTTGGGCTGCTGAAGTTGCTGCCCCGATGTGGAATGAGTGGCCTGAAAAGTGTTCTGCTGGAATGCCTGACTGCTGGAGAACGGATTTGAGGTGCTTCTGGAACCAGAAACGTGTCACAGGTTTTCGGGATTCGTCCACGAACATGGGTTCCAGAGGAGATCTAGCCTGGGATCTTCTCCGTTGCAGGTAAACCCGAATTGACTGGTACGGTTGGATTTGCGAGGCTAGGTTAAAAATGTAGATGAAATGGCCTTTATTGGTCTGGTCGGTCTTGCTTCGTTTAATCAGAAATGAAATTGCCTTGTCGTCTATCACTGATAGGTCTGAGATGGTGGGGTGGATTTCGGGGTCGAATTTGGAAGTGGTGGTGAGTTCCGAGCACCTGAGGAAGCCGAAAAAGGCTAGGATAAACATAGCGTCAAGTGTGCGGGCGGCACCTATGGGCTGGTAGCCTGTGCGGAGGGTGTAAATGCATTTGGTTAAGATAAAGGGTTAAGGGTTGCCTGGCGTCGGTACGGGTGGGGTGGGATCTTTGAATCCCTTTAATCAGGAGGGAGGTTTGTGCGTTGCTAATTCCAGGGGAGGGAGCGCCGTGCATCAATTTATGAAAAAACTGGATGCCGCTCAGATAACCTCTAATGGACCCAGCTTGTAAGCCCTTTATGGTATATAGATAGGAGGTGAAAGACGTTATGGAAAGAAGGGAAAAATCGGGGAAGGGTAGGTTGTAAGAAGCGGGGAATGATATAAAACTTTTCCAGGCGGTAAGGTAGGATTGGAGGGTCCTGGGGGCGACTGCTTGGAGGATGGTGTTGAGTGATGAATCGAGCAGGGTCGAGGGTTAGCCTGTACTGCTGCTGGCTGCAAAAGCTGCGCGCTAGTGCCTGGGGCCAGAGCTCGGGGCTGCTGGAAAGGGAGAGGGTTATTGGGGGTGTAGAGTTGCGCTACTGAAGGGAAGCCGCTGGGCTCGTCCAGACGCGCCGCTGCGGCAGAGGCATTTGCGGAACGCAGCGAGCGGTGTCCTGAGCGGGAGGATGACGGAGTTGCCTGGGCCGGTATGTTTAGGGCCCTGCGGGTTTTGCCCTGCCTGCGTGCGGGTTTAGGAGGAGCTTGGAGGGAGACGTATAAGTCATAGGGCTCCGCCTTGTGCATTTTCCTGGCGACCTGTGTGTCTGAGTAGCCCAGCGCCTATCTCAGCCCGGCTACGGTCCACTTCCCGATGGGAGGGATCGTCGGGACGGTCGAGCGGTAGGAGGAGGCCGGGGAAAGAGGTGGTGGTCTTGCTGGGGGCGGCGAAGCCTGGTACCGGCGTCTGGTTGAACGCACGGCTGGTCGGGCCGGAGTGCGGCCGCGGGAAGATGTCCTGGGTTCAGGAGTGGCGTCCGGCATGGCCGAACTGATCGGAGGACCCGCGACTTGCGGGGGGGCATTCGTGGGAATGCTGACGCCTTCGTCGGAGGAAGTGCTTGAACGAGACATAATATCCACGAGAGAGACTACTATGCTGCGAGCTGTCAGCGGAGCGAGGTAAGACTGCTGAGTCTATATGTACCCTCTAGCTGTTAATTGCTGAGGGCTTCCACCTGTAATTAATTAGCTGGAAGTCCTCCTCCCGAACCTTGTTAGTAAAGGGCAGGCAATGGTCAAGGCAGATACTTAGCAGATAGTACAAGGGATTAGACAGAATCGAAGTGCTGTAACACCCTCCTAGCTCACTAGCTTTCTCTGGTGGTGTCACAATCTAGGGTGTGAAGTGTAGTGCTGCAACATTGAATCGATAAAATCGATAGAAATCGATAATAAAAAAAGTTTGCGACGAATTTTATTGTTGACACGTTGTGTCGTGCGTTGTCTCACCACTCAGTCGCGGAGATAAAAGCAATTGAGTTGAGTGTGGAGCTGTAACGTTGATTTTATGGCGGAGTCGGAAAAATCAGTTCGACCGAAGTCATCCAAAGTGTGGTAGCATTTCACACTAAGTAAATACATCAAAAAAGTGTGTTAATTGCAAGATATGCAAAAGCAACATGACATGATACGGGAGGGAGCACCACGGTGATGATACAGCACCTTAACCCTGTAACACCCAGTGTTGTAAAATAACAACGTTACCTTTAGCCATCCTTAAAAACACTCTGTTATTTTTTATCTTATTTTTACATAGTCATTGGGTCCTATTGTTCAGTCTCACAATGCTTTTGGATAGTACATTTGTGTAGGGTTAACCCAAGTCCAGCTTCACGGCCATGAACTCACACAACCTCTCAAGGTTTCCTTCGAACAACATCTACTTTTTTCATTGGACTGGATTCATCAGATTCAAGTAAGTAAAATGTCTTTTATATATATATGTCTAGAGCATGTACATATGTAGTTATTTTGGAATATATGCATACAATTCCATTTAGAGCTTGTTAAATATTTGTTGCAATTATACAACGTTGGGTGAGTGTGGTAGTCAAATTAGCAGGCTTGTTGTAGTTGGCTCAAACAGGTTGTATTCCCTCCACTACACCACTGCCTGAAACAGATTTTTTTTTAATAAATTGACAGTATACATTCTACCCTTGTGTTGTGTTCTGGTCAAATTTGACTGATTTAAACGTTTTATCTCAAAAAATTTAGTTAATTTGATCAGACTGACCTAACATTCCAGAGGATATAAACAGCGATTCAGTTCTGGGAAAGGTGAAAATGTTCCTGAATGTGGGGTGTGGACGTAAGTGGGGGTATGCATGTTTTCCTTTCACTATGACAATTAGAGTGCATAAGCAGCAGTATTGTTATGTCAAGGCAGTATTGTGTGACTAAATGGCTGGTGATTGGGATGCATGTTTCATTTAGCATGATAAGGAGAGAGCATAGGCTAAGCCATTTATAGCAACTAATGACTAACTAACAATAAGCAGACAGTATTGTCTGCCTGGAAAACATGTGTACCCTGAGCACTTGGTCCACCACCCTATCTATTAATTGAAATTGGTGCCTTCTAGGCAGAGAAAAAGATTAAAATGTGTTTTTGGCTCATCTGGATGAAATACACCAAATCCCAGAATGCACTTGTTTCGCTGCTCTACAAGTTCACTCCCAAGCCACGCCTACCGGCTCGAGAGGGCAGGCAGAAGGGAAGAAACGTCTCCGGTTACGTATGTAACCTTAGTTCCCTGAGGGGAACGAGACGCTGCGTGAAAACGCTATGGGAACGCTCTGCGTGAGTGCGTCATGAAGCACATGTGTAATCAGTCCAATGGCGTGACGGAACGTCACAGACGGGTGACGTCGCGACCAGGAAGTCATAAAAGCACCCCTAATTACCGGCACCTTCAGTTTCTGATGGGCTGAAGCAAGTGCCAAGGGCATGCTGGGAGTATGGCACAGACTTCGAGCTGCGTGAAAACGCTATGGGAACGCCACTACCCACTTCGCCATACGAGCAAGTGTCCGCCATGTGAAGTCAGAGCGCACATTCGGACGAAAGCACCTGCGCCCCTGGCGTGGAGCTAAAGTCAAGCTGGTAAAATCTCACGAATGTGTGCGGTGAGGACCAGCCTGCCGCAACACAGACGTCATGTAGAGACACTTTACCTGACAAAAGGGCTTTTGAAGCCGCCATACTCCTGGTCGAGTGGGCTCGAACAGCCAAGGGTGAAGGCTGACCAGCCGACTCGTAAGCAAGTGAGATGGCCTCAACCACCCACTTGCTCATCCTCTGCTTAGACACAGGACCCCCTCTCTTGGGTGGTCCAAAGCACACGAACAGCTGTTTGGACAGCCTCCACAGGGCAGTTCTGTGGACATAGGCGTCTAAGGCCCTCACCGGGCAGAGGAGGTTATGCTTCTTCTGGTCCGACGTCAAAAAAGGAGGAGGGCAGAAGGCTTGCAGCACAATAGGCCCAACGATGTTAGTTGGGACCTTGGGGACATACCCGGGTGAAGGTAGTAGAAACGCCTTGACCATCCCGGGTGAGAAGTCCAAGCAAGAGGGCGCCACCGACAGCGCTTGCATATCACGAATCCTCTTCAGAGAAGAGATGGCAAGTAAGAAGACCGTCTTGAAGGTCACAAACTTGTCAGGGACCTCCTCAATGGGCTCCAACGGAGCACGGGAGAGGCCTTCTAGTACAATAGCCAGGTCCCAGGATGGCACCCTCATGCCGGCTGCTGGCCTCAGCCTCCGGGCGCCACGAAGGAAGCGTGATACCAGTGGGTGTCTCCCCAGAGAAACCCCATTTAGAGGGAGATGGCATGCGGACAAAGCCGCCACATACACCTTCAGTGTGGATGAGGCTAGACCTGTAGAGAAGCGATGCTGCAGGAACGTCCTTCAGATCTATCGTGACAAACCAGTCCTCGGACCTGATCTGTGATACGATCTGTTTGAGAGTGAGCATTTTGAAGCTGAGTCTCCCGACCGTCTGATTCAACAGACGTAGGTCTAAAATAGGACGCAACCCCCCATCCTTCTTGGGAACAACGAAGTACTGGCTGTACCAGCCCGACTCCCTGCTGAGAGGAAGAACTCGTTCTATAGCCCCTTTTAGCAGGAGAGTCTGTACCTCCTGCTCCAGTACCAGAGCCTGCTCTGGGCCCACCACTGTGGGCAGGACCCCATTGAAACGAGGCGGATGCGTCCTGAATTGGATGGCATACCCGCATTCTCGATTATCCGCAGGGCCACTGAGATATATTCAGCAGGGTCTTCCACTCTGCCAGAAAATCTACTAGGGGTACCAGCCTCTCGAGGCTGGCCTCTGGAGTAACAGGTACTGCAGACACAGTGCCCTGTAACAGCGCACTGGCAGGGAACAACTGGTCCGACAGTTCTGGGCCCCTCCTCGGAGGAGGCGAGCGCCCCTCGGGAAAACGCTCGCCTAGGCCACCCTGCTGAGGGCACCAGGAGGATCTCACTACTCTTCTGGTGGGGACCACCCCCAGCGGTTTGACCCCCCTGTCAGGGTCTCTTATACAAAGCCTTCTTGGGTGTAGAGACAGGCCTCGGAACTGTCCTACCCCTCGAAGGCCCCGCCTGTGAGCGTCGCCCCCCGGCCCACTCATCGTGTGGGGGCGCCCGAGTAGCGACACACACTCTCTGCTGCGCCCGGTGTGCCGTGCTCGGCGCCGGGCGGGGCTGTCCCCGTCCGACAGCCCCCGCGACACGGCTACGACGGGGGAGAAATTTCTGGAAGGCAGCCGCCTGCCTTCTCTCCTCCTGAAACCTCTCGACGACCGAGCCAATAGCAGGGCCATAGTCTTCAACGCCTTGGAGGGCAATGCCGGTGTCCTCACAGACGATGCCGCGGGAGATAAATGGCTAGCCAGTATCTCCTCCGCGACCGGCATCGGTCCGTACCCAAAAACATCAGCCTCGGCAACATTCGAGTACATATGAGTCCGCGGATTAAACACCCGGGACGACACCGGCTTTTTCCAGGACCTCGACACCTCAGTGTGGAGGTCCGGGAAGAAAGGCAAACACCGGCGAGGAGGTAAAGCACGGGAGGGCAAGAATCGTTCATTCAACTTACTAGTTGAAGCATACTCCTGCCAGTCAGCCGGCCACTCGATGTTGAGCTTTCCCACAGCTTGGGTGAGTACCTCCAGCAGCTCCTCGTTCGCGGGTGACTGAACCAACAATTCAGCCTCCGCCTCGAGGTTTTCAACCTCCATTTCCTCAGAACTGGACGGCTGAGAAAAAGGTGCCTCACCCAGGGCGAAAGAAACCCGCGCGAGACACTGGCTCTAGCAGACGAGGACCGAGAAAATGCAGAAGCCGTCTCGTAACCGCATTCTAGATCCGCTTGCGAACCCCACGACGTCAGTCGGCGC
Source organism: Dallia pectoralis (assembly GCA_029465975.1). Classification (NCBI taxonomy): domain Eukaryota; kingdom Metazoa; phylum Chordata; class Actinopteri; order Esociformes; family Umbridae; genus Dallia; species Dallia pectoralis. The sequence goes on along the minus strand of CM055742.1, from coordinate 13,832,329 downwards.
CGTGCCTCGGCAGCGGCGGGACCTGAACCGCGGGGAACGCGAACCGAGCCGCTTTCCTGAAAGCACCAGGCGAAAGCGCAGTGTACGAATGGCGAGACGGTCGCAATGCTTACAGCTAGCCTCTTCCAAGGCTAGCCGAGCATGCTCCTCTCCCAAACAAACTACGCACAGAACATGTGTGTCCCGGCCCGTGAGAAAGCGGTTGCAGGGAGAAGCACACTGTCTGAAACGTCGCTCGGTTGCCATAATCGCGGTGAGCTCTTGTACATAAATGCAAAGAAAATTTCTGAATTAACAACGTAATAGCAGAAACCCGCGAGGACTGTCACAACATGCACTTGCTGAAGCAACAAAAAACTGAAGGTGCCGGTAATTAGGGGTGCTTTTATGACTTCCTGGTCGCGACGTCACCCGTCTGTGACGTTCCGTCACGCCATTGGACTGATTACACATGTGCTTCATGACGCACTCACGCAGAGCGTTCCCTTAGCGTTTTCACGCAGCTCGAAGTTCCCTGATAGGGAACTCCGTGACGAGTTTCTTGATAAAGTAATTTAAATACTAGCCTTGCGTTGTACCGGGATGTACATCCAACACAAGGAAAGGACATGTAGTTAGTTTCCATCGTTTTCCCGTTGAACATTTAGAGCGGTGCAAACAGTGGCTGCGGGCTATCAACCAGATTCTAGATTCAAAGTTTTACTGTCATATATACAGAGTGACTTGCATCAGACTGTACAATGAAATTCTTAAGACATGGCAAGCAACAACTATGTAGTTAGAAGAAGAATAAAAATAAAGGATAAAAAAACAATTTACAACAATATACAGACTATACATAACTACAAAATTTGCATAATGAGTCAGAATATGGCCAGTATGCAGACCTTAAATACTTAAACACTGCAATAGAAGTGATCTGGTGCCGGTGGTGGAAACATGAATAGGTAAAACCGTGTTACTGGTTGAGGAGCCTAATAGTCGGAGGGTAGAAACTGTCCTTTAGTCTGGAAGTGCGTGTACTGATGCTACGGTAACGTCGACCAGATGGGAGTAGGGTGAACAAGTGATGGCCTGGGTGGTTAATGTCTTTGATGATGTTCCTGGCTTTCCTGAGGCATCGTGCATGGTAGATGCTATGAACAGAGGGGAGGTGACAGCCAATGATGCGTTCTGCAGTCTTTACCACCCTCTGTAGGGCCTTGCGGTCAGCAGCAGTGCAGCTCCAGTACCAAGCAGTGATGCTGCCTGACAGAATGCTCTCGATGGTGCACCTGTAGAAGTTGGTCAGTGTCTTTTTAGCCATAATGAACTTCTTGAGTCTCCTCAGGAAGTATAGGTGTTTTTGTGCAGTTTTCACTGCCAAGTCGGCTTGCCTGGACCATGTGAGGTCATCACTGATGAACACACCGAGGAACTTAAAGACAGGTACTCTCTCCACTTCAGCTCCATCGATGTGTATGGGGGCGTGTTCCCCCCCCTGCTGCTTCCTGAAGTCGATGATCATCTCCTTAGTTTTCCCGATGTTAAGAGAGATTGTTGTCCTGGCACCATGTAGCCAGGTTTTTAACCTCTTCTCTGTATTTTGACTCATCGTTGTTGGAGATGAGACCAAGGATGGTGGTGTCGTCAGCGAACTTGAAGATGACGTTGGGGCTATGTGTGGCCACGCAGTCATACGTAAACAGGGAGTACAGCAGGGGACTGAGTACACAACCTTGCGGGGCTCTGATGCTCAGGGTCAGGGCGGAGGATGAAAGATTGCCCATTCTCACCACCTGAGGTCTGCCCGTCAGAAAGTCCAGGATCCAGTTGCCTAGGGAGGTGTTGAGACCCAGGGTCCTGAGCTTGGCGGGAAAAATGGTGTTGAACGCTGAGCTGTAGTCACCGAACAGCATCCTCACATAAGTGTTGGCTTTTTCCAGATAGGAGAGGGCTGTGTGTGTGGTCAGGGCGATGGCATCATCCGTAGATCTGTTGGAGCGGTATGCAAATTGAAGGGGGTCTAAGGTGTCAGGGAGGTAGGAGCAGGTGTGAGTTCTGACCAGCCGCTCGAAGCATTTCATGATGATGGAGGTCAGTGCTACAGGACGGTAGTCATTCAGGCACGTGATGGTAGGTTTCTTTGGCACAGGGACAATGGTGGTCTGCTTGAAGCAGGAGGGGACAATTGAGTGAGTCAGGGAGATGTTGAATATTGAGGTGAAAACCTCTGCAACCACCATTGTCCCTGTGCCAAAGAAACCTACCATCACGTACATTTCTTCATATTTCCCTGTACTATTTTGTAAATCAAAGTAATACATTATAGACTTGTGGAGGCTGGTTACTCTCAATGTGATTTTGCTGTAACTACTTACTGTACTCACTATTGCCCTTGTGTGAATTAATTTGTGTTAAAGAGCAACTTCACCGATTTTGCATTTAGCTTTGTATCGGTAGACAAATGGTAGTATTTTCCAATGACCTTACTCCCACCTCTCAACTCCATCTGATAAGAGAGATATCTTGATTTTAAGTCAGGAAAGAAATCCTCCAATGACGTAAAATGACGATTTTTACGTCATTGGAGGATTTTTTAAAAGAGGCTATAAACTACAGACCATTCATGAAAACGGGTCAGGGGTGAAAAAGGTGAGAAGGATATTACCCCTATAGGGGGGGTCCGGGGCATGCTCTCCCGGATGAAAATTTCAAATATTCCACATGTGAAAGACCTTTGTAGACAATTGAGGTAAGTAAATTGAGGTTTCCAAGTGATTTTACGAATTTTTACATTTTTTATGTTTATTAAGCATCTCTTACACCATTTTCGTAAAAAAACAAAGCATTGCAAAATGTGGGTGTCCTCTATAAAACAATCTGAAATTGGTTTGAAGTTTCAAGGCCAAATGGTTAAACAGATACTGAATTCATAACTTTAAGACTTTGACTTTATTGACGGTCCCATAGAGGCTATGCTGTCAGTACACTGTTTATATATGCCTATATATATTAATATCTTACTGTATAATAATTACACGCACTCATTGTTATATATATATATATAAAAACAACGTGTGTTATGATTATAATATATTATAATAACAACAACAATAATAATTATAATAAAACATCACAGATGCACAAGAAACATTTAGAAAAAAGACCGACAGGGACAAAATTAGGATGGACCTTTTATTTTTCAGAATTTTTATTGCACATATTTTGTATTTTAATTCCTTAATAAAAAACAATATACATTCAGAGTGAGACGCAGTCAAAAATACAAATTTAATGTTGTATAATGCGAGATACCAATATCAGGGGTCACGTGACAAAAGACCGAAGGACTCAAACCCGAAGACTCGAAAAAGATGAACTAATTATTTATTTTTCCGGTACTGACAGCATAGCCTCTATGGGACTGACAGGAAGAACAAAAGACTCAGACCCGGCCGAACCCGAACTCGAGACTCGAAAGATGAACTAATCATTTCTCTTTCCGGTACGGACAGCATAGCCTCTATGGGACTGACAGGAAGAACGAAAGACTCAGACCCGGGCGAACCAGAACTCGAGACACGAAAGATGAACTATTCATTTCTGTTTCCAGTACAAATTCAAAACCCATATAATGCGCAATGCGCATGCGCGGTCAACACAAAATGAATGAATCACTCTCGGTACAGACTCGGTAGTCCCGAGTCATAGTAAAGATTCGTTCAAAGTGAACGAATCGTTCATGAACGACACACCACTATTTTGAAGATCTGTTGCGCGAATCTGATGTTCGTGGCTGCCTGTACGAGCCGCAATACAGCGAAAAACAGTTGCGGTTGACGGAGGAACAAGAGGCTGCTGCTGCAGAGGAGCGAAGCTTGCCTGGCGGTCATGAGGAAGAGCCCGTACAGAGTCGAGCTGGGGCGGACTAGTGGTGCCAGTCCTCTCGCTGTGCGCCTAAGGACACAGATAGAGTCCCGCTGCTGTTGCGAATTTCATGCTTCTTGAAGAAAATAACTGATTCTGCATTAGAAACGGGACCGCCAGCATGCGTAATAGACCCCAGCTTTGATCCATACAGTTTTGGAAACTTATTTCAGGATTCCGAAGGTCAATTGGAAACGCCAGCCAAAGCCCGCAGGAACAAACGGACACTTCAGTATAAGTGAGTATTTATGTTGTTCACGTCAGTTAGCTGAGCTATCGGTTATATTTACATATGCTAGCTAGCCTATTGTAGGTGCAAATAGCTTGCGTTGCTAACGTTTTGCTTATTGTTTTCAGACAATATCACCTAACAGCCTACCGTCATTTCGTGGAATGGGTCCTGCAAGGAGAGAGACTGGGGAAAGGCTATATCGTCTTCTTTTACCTGCCTGTGTTGTTCAGGACATCAGACAGCGATTTCCAGCTCCTGACGGACAATACTGTGGCTATCAATAAACTTTTTCCCCAGCGATAGCGTCAGCTACAGAGGTGGCTTTAATGTCATTGGCCCCAGTGTGGACCGACACTGGGAAAATGGGAAGAAGGGATTGGGGCAAATCCTCCAGGTACGCAGGAGGGGAAGGAAGGGAAAGGGGCCACTCTTGTAGGAGCTCTGGTGGAGGGAACAGTCCTACAGGGGGTCACACAGGAGAAGGAAGAGGTCACTTCTCCAGGAGCCCCAGCGGAGGTGGTAGGTGAAACTCCCTCAGGAGCCCCATGCATTGCCCAGTAAAGCCCTCATTATGCTTCTGCGTCAACTCCACGTCATAGCTACGCCGTCACTCCTACGGTGTCGTGGTTGTTTTATGGTTCTGCGTCGGGTTGCGTTGCATTTCACCGCCAGATGTATAATCTGACCAATCACATCCCTTGTGGTCTGCGTCGCCTCCACGTATAGTTAAAATTTTTTGGAGGTGCACGTCGAGCTACAGCGTAGGGGTCGGAGAGGGTACGCCGTCGATTCGACGCAGAAGCATAAAACAGGCTTAAGACGTCAGAGGACGTTTTCCCCCTCCAGGCTCTGTTGGCTCAAAACTTGGCCTCTCATTATGTCACATTTGAGGGTGAAGTGCAGGAATAAACCCCATGCAGACCAAAGTTAACATTTGTGGTATTTATTAAACCAAACGTAAAATAAACACGAAATAACGAATGTCAATCTAAACACTGTGGTGAAAATGCAGCGGATTACAAATCATACCTAAGAGCTGGGTACAAATACTTAAGCAACAAACACTCACCCCTACTGTAACATGACATTAAAACAAAGATAAGACACAAAAATAACAACAACAGGACGACTAGTCATAGTAGTCGTAACAGGATGACTAGGAATTGTGACAACTTTAGCACATTTAGCTCATCTTCAGCAACTTCAGACCCATCGTTCAACATTTTACCAAACCCACAATTACACTGGGAAAACTATTCAGCTGATACTTTTCTTTACGTAATACATTTCTCTATGCAATACCTCTCTCTCAGCACACCATTCAGCTAGAACAACTTGTCCCAATGGGTACTACGATCCTCTCTAGTGACTGCAATAACATTTAGAAAAAGCATGAACCAAAAAATAAGTGATATGTTAAAACCTGTTCCACGTCTTAACTTTTATGTTGTAAATGCTTCCAATTTGGTAGATTACAATATTGAAATTTGAACTCACAAATAGAGTGGAATACTAGCAGACTTTTGTGGGGCAGTTTCATATATGTATTGTGGTACTTCTTAGAAGTAAAAATTCTAGGAATTAGGAACTGGTTCTTAACCGGTTCTCATACCTTCAATATAATGCTTTTGTCAGGCTAGGTCATTTAGAGGCAGGTCTTTAAATTGAAAAGATTGTGTTAGCGAGGAGAAAAATATTTGTATTGTCTCCAACCAAGAAATGTATAGTTATCTGTGACTATAAATCGGACTAGTCAGTTACTATATATATCAAGTTAAGTGGGATCCTTAACTTTCAATCACCTAGGGAATTCCTAATCAATTAAAATTTGATCTAATGATTTGGTGTGGCATAATTATTTTTGCATGCATGTTTACTGTTGTTTCATAATTTAATTAATAAATGTCCCCAAATGTATTTTAGGAAAAACTGTTCAAAGATTGTTGTGTACACACCTTCAAACAAACCAACAAACACACACTCATACGTCAGTAGTTCTTTCAAAGCAGGTGGGTGGGGAGCTCCACATAATTTTGAGTTCCATATAAAGGTGAATCCACTTACAGCGAGAAAATTATTTCTGGATCTGAAACAGAGATTTTTTTTTCAATTCTAGAAGAAAACAGATTCACAGAACTAGCAGGTGAGTTCTGCATTTTCTTGATTTAGACGATAATTTGCAAAAAAAAACCTGCAATAATATAATAACAATTATAATAATACTTTTATTTTATTATTATATTTTGGGCAATATGGATTTCTTTATCTTAAACAGACATACATATTTCATTCAATGTTATTCATTATACTCTATGTTTTTATGCAAAAACATATAAACACATCTGCATTTCATTAAAAGCTCTTTCACATTTGAGGTCCTATAAAATAAATGAGGGACACAAACCTTTAAAAAACAATATTTGATTATATCATAATAATTATATTCTTCTTACTATTTTATTATTTCTTGATAACATGTACCTTAACATTAGTAAAATAGTATTAACATTTTACATTAAAAAAAATCAAAACCAAAAACTGTTAGCTGCCAACCTCAACCTTCAACCAAAGACCAAGTGACTTGTCTAGTGCTACTACGGCTTTGGCTAATGGCCAGTCTTTATTACTCCAGGAAGATGGAGAAATCCCTCCTGTACAACAAGTGTCTTCGCCATCCACAACTAACACAGAGAGCCAAGCAGCAAATCTGCTTTAGCTGGTTTAGCTGCTGCCACTTGTGCAATCACTCCAGGTTCAACCTAAGGCAATGTGTTTGATCTGTTATCACAAAATAGTTACGCATTCTCCATACCTGGTTACTACAACAGGGTTCAAGTGTGTCTATTGAAAACATGCATGTCTTTTGAATGTGGCCAATTTAAATTAATACCTAGTGTACATAGTTGATACGCCATGCTGTGCTGACTTGTGTTGGAGACAATTGTTCCATTGGTTTTCTTGTTGTCCCTTTTCCGCCAGCACTAACAATAGGGGCTGCCTTTTTAGCTTTGGTCTACTGTGGACTTTTAAGTCTTCCACTTGGAATTGAGTTATCCAATCGAAGTCAAAGGAAAATATTAAATAGAAGGATCAAATAGAGTTTTAAAATAGAGAGTTGTATATCTAACAACAGAGTGTTAGCTACATAAGAGTGAGCGTGTCAACCACAACAAACAGAGTTGTTTTTGTCTAAACAAAGACACCAGTCATAAGATACAAGTTAGTTAGCTAGCTAGATGACGTAAGCTTGTTAACGTAAATGCAAATAGTGTAAAGTGTGAGTGCAGCAAAGCTGTAAATAAAGTTAACATTACCCAGATAAAGAATTGATGTTGAATATGCACAAATGAGCTTGAAAAAGTCTGCAGCTAAGGTTGTTAATTCACTCAGGGCTTAGCATCTAATGCAGCAACGTGAAAAACTCAAGGATAGGCACCATCAATGGAATTTAAACAAAACATAAGTGTTTTGGATCACATATGAGATGAAGGCCCCACTGGGAAAGGTCTTCAATCGGACCAGTGTCGTGGAAACACTAAAGGGAAAAGTACAGAGAGTGTAGTTTCTTTTAATAATCAATTTATTCAAGATACATGAACCTGGAGCAGTGAACAATTCATTTACATGTCAAGTCAACAATGCTCAACCATTATTAGGTTGACCTCTGCTATATATATGTCCAGTATAAACCCTCCCTCTCCCGTACAGGTTGTCATGTCTTTAAAGCCCATGTTATTCTATCCTCCCTGTACATGTTATTAACTCTGGAGTCCCTCTTATCTGAAACCCATAAAGTCCACATGGCTCAATCAAAACACATCCTGCACCTGGGAGAGGACATGAGACTTCCCATGGGAACAGTTATTTACAGCAGAACCATTCAGATTAGACAATAATACATACTTATAAAGATTTGAATATAAAATAATATAGAAAATTCCACCACACCAGTTTACAGCTTCTAAGTTAACCGTTTGCGTCTTGGTTGCCTCCCTGATTTTGATCAATTTTGGATGGATATTCTGTTCTTCGTATCTTGCCTCCACTTCTTACAGATGGTCTTCAGTGTTCAAAAACTCATGTAATGCATTAAAAATAAGTGTACTTACCTTAAAAGATCACTACATTTTAAAAATGTCATTTATATACAATAACAATCACAGAGCAAAAAACCTGAACAAATTTGTTGGCAACACAGGTTTTTTTAGTGTTCAATTAACTACAATCAGTGCACCGTGCCTGTAAAAAATATGCAAAATGCAAAACTCCATTAGGTAAGTCTAAATTACATTAATGTGTGTTAAGAAACGACATTAAGAAGTACATTTGTAAGCCTGAATTCGACACTAGGACTCCTCCTGTCAATGTTCTCTCTACAAAGAAAAAGACACATTCAGATTCTTGAAATGCCAATTCTATGACTATGTTACCTACGCATATCAATATGACAACCACTATCCACTGTCAAAACTAATACAGTCAGTAACAACTAACTGTAAGAGGTGCTTAAAATATTCACATTGTGATCATACCAACACTAATATGGATACCATAATGATAAACGCCCTTAATACTGATAAACAGGAATGCGATTTACCACATTGAATCTAAAATTAAATGGCAAATATCTGGGTAAGTACTAAGAACACAAGAGATTATCAGCAAAAATACATTATAATATAGCGATTAATGTGTTCCCTTTGAATCTCACTATGAAGAACCCAAAATAATACAGATTGATAAATAAAGCATATGACACTTTGTCCCAACAATATGTTTCATATGGAATATTAACACTGCTAAAACAGATCTGAAACATTGATATACCAATGCAATTTTTTTTCTTTTAGTTGGAGAAGATATGGCCAAAATTATAAAATGGAGAGCTGCACTTCTATGTCTAACAGGTAAGGAATAGGACTAATAGTTTTTCGAAACCTTAAAATGTGGTTACTTACTGTTGTACTAGTGATGCTCTTATTATTGAACAGAAAGCAATGAAAACTAGCACTGACATAGTGGAAACACTGTTCAGTTTTTCATTAACCCGAAAGCCCACCATTCCCAATGGACCCCACAAACAAGTACACACACACACACACACACATACATACATTAACGTGCCGCATTGTTCATTATCTTTTCTAAGGCCTTTGATCCTGTTGACCATGGTATCATGTAAAGAAATTGTCATCAATAGGCCTCAGTCCTGCTGCATGTTCTTGGTTTCATAACTACCTTACCAACTGAATGAAAACTATAGTGCTGGAAGGAGTTAGATCTGATCTGGATGTACACAACGATGTACTTCAGGGATGCATCCTAAGACCTGTTCTTTTGACTATATACATTAATGCCATTGGTCATTCTGTAAATAGTTGTACATTTCATCTACATGCTGACTATTCTGAACTGTTAGCTATTCTGTATGCCGGTGCTCCAACAATCAATGCTGCTATGATTACAGTCTGATTTCAATAATCAGATGAACACACCGGCTTTAGTCTTTGTATGGTACTCTTGTATGGTACTCTTTGTATTGATGGTTTTGTGATTGATCTGGTCCCTTCATATAAATTCCTTGGGATTTGGATTGATGCCGACCTTTCATTTAAAAAAACAACTAGTGAGCTTGTTATAAAGCTTACGTGTAAAGTGGGTTTCCTTTACAGAAGTAAATTTAGTCAACTTTCATGCCTGTGCTAGACAATGGGGAAGCTGCTTGACTCTGTTTATCACAGTGCTCTGTGATTTATAACATCAGACAGTTGTAATACACATCACTGTATCTTATACCAGATAGTTGGTTGGACCTCCTTAAAAGTCTGTCAATCCTTCCATTATTCTATTTTTGTATCAAAAGTAGTGTTGTTTTTGGCGGCCTGTTTTAATTTTAGTTTTAGTCTAGTCTTTGTGTCAAGCTGTCATTTTAGTTTTTATTAGTTTTAGTCACGTTCATACTCTTTTTAGTCTAGTCAAGTTTCAGTCGACTAAAAGTCTGACCATTTTAGTCTGACCGAAAACTGATGACATTTTATTCTAGTTTTAGTCAATGAAAATTGTATTTTAGTCCCTTTTTAGTAATGCAATTCTATTTAACCCAGTCAATATAATATAAGTACCTACTAGTAGTATAGACTAAACCAAAATTTTATTTTAGCCAAACCCATGTTTATCTTATTATGTGTGCTTGACTATGGTCAAGGACACATATTTTAACAGAGACAGGTAAGACAGGTTACATGGTGTTTAATAAGCAGGTTACATGCTGTTTAATATGCAGGTTATTATGCTGTTTAATAGGCAGGTTACATGCAATTTAATAGACAGGTTATTATGCTGTTTAATAGGCATGTTTTTATGCTGTTTAATAGGCAGGTTACATGCTGTTGAATAGGCATGTTTGCATGATAATGAATAAGCAGGTTACATGCTGTACTGTATGCAGGTTACATGCTGTTTAATAGGCAGTTTATTATGCTGTTTAATATGCAGGTTACATGCTGTATAATAGGCAGGTTATTATGCTGTTTAATATGCAGTTTATAATGCTGTTTCATATGCTGGTTAATAGGAACGTTGTTATGCTGTTTAATTTGCTGGTTATTATGCTGGTTAATTGGCAGGTTACTATGCTCACATATTGTAATCTCCCTTATATATTATACATATTTTTAAACGTATAACTGGACGTTGGCAGTTCATATCAGTACACAGTCGACTACGGGTGGCAGCAAGCACACATCACAATTTCAGCAGAAATTGTACCCTATCTAGTTATATTATTGTTGCCTTAAAGACTCAAGAATACACATCCATTCTAGACACGGAACGGAAGATGCACTGATTTGAATTTAAAACATTTATTTTACCAACCAAACATGTTAGATCTACACACACATACATTTATTTTGTGACCGCATTTCTCCCCATCTTTTTCCACAACACATTCTGTTCTCTTTTCCACTTCTATGTAATTAAGGTTTTTCCAAATGTCGTTCCTTCTTTTTTTCCCAAAGACGAACCCCCGTGGCCAGCCATCGGTCCCTTTTTCTGTGTCAGACTTAACTTTTGTCGTTTACGCTAACTCACCACCGCATCTGCATCTTCTAAATAATGCCGCGAGTGGGGCTTGAGGAAGTGACGTCGCCTGCGTCTGCGCAGTGCGATCTGATGCACCTGAAGTGAAAATACTGCAGAAATACTTGCAAAATAATAATAATAACGCAACAAAATAACGGCATAACATTTCGTCTCGTCTCGTTTTGGTAAACGAAAATGTAGAGACATTTTAGCATAGTTTTCGTGTTGTAAACCACATTTAGTCTCGTTATTATTCGTCAACAATATTGCAAAATACATTTAATTATAGTCATCGTCACATGACCATCATTTACGTTGCGTCTCGTTTTCGTCACGTTATAAAGGTTCGTTGACGACGATATTTCGTCATCATTTTCGTTGACGATAGCAACACTAATCAAAAGCACTACCTTCCGCTACCTGTATACTTGACATCACTGTTGACACCTAAATTGCATGGTTTCAATACAAGATCCCAGAGTTAGATAGTATTGGAGATTTTTTGTCACAACTGAGTTGGGTTGTTCTGCCTTCTCTTTCAAAACACCTTATCTGTGGAACAGTATCCAATCAGAGTTTCATTTGGGTGCCATGGTATCCATGGGTCAGTTTAAGTAAATTATGTTAGGTTTTTATACTGAATGAATTGTGTTTGTTTTAATTGACTGTGCAAAAAAGGGGAATAGACTAAAACATATTTAGGCAGGCTATTTTTGTACCTAAATTTGTACCCAAATCCACATTTTTGAAGCACAGCAAATAGGTTCGATTCCATTCGATTCTGTTGAAGGCCTTCTCTGCTTCCAGGGAAACCACAAGCTCAGAGGAGCATGAGAACTATTTGGAATAGATTATGTTGAATGAGGTCCTGATATTGAAAAATGAATGTCTGCCTTTGATAAGGCTGGTCTGTTTGTCCGAAATGACCGCTGGTAAGACTTCCGCAGTTTCCCAAGCACCTTCGCATTCACATTGAGGAGGATGAGGGGCCTGAATAAGGAGCAGCTGGGGTCCTTCCTTTTTTAAAGAAGTGCTTTTGAAGCTTGTGTTAATGTTGGTGGCAACTCACCTTGTTCCAGTGACTCATTGAACATTGATTGTAATAGAGGGGTCAGCTGGGTGTGGAATTGGAAACCGTTCAGGGCCTGTAGCTTTAATGCTTTGAATGGTTAGTGTTCTGAAGCAGAAATAAAAGCATAAAAACTAAGGCAGTACATATAGAACAAACAAAGGAGGGGATAAAAAAGTCAGAAAAACACAAGTACAAAAACGCATCTTGTCACGACATAGTGAGGTATGTAGTGCGGAATAAAGGACCCAGGAACAATAGTGTTTGAGGTAGTTTCATTAACTAACAACAAAGAGCGTAGCGCGTAAAGCGGGGTACTCACTAGTACACTTAAATAAAACAATAAAGCTTGCGACACAGCACATGAATAAAGCATGTCTTATCAAAGGAAGGACGAATAATGACACTCACAGTAAACACATGAAACGTAAAACAATCCCACACAAAGACATGACCAAACACAGTGAATCTATATAGTCTTACTAATGAGGGAATGGACACCAGATTATATTGTTAGCAAGTGGCCTGTTTTGAGTTACTTTAATTGCGGCAACCGCATGATCAGGTGGAGGACCAGAGATGGGTGTGACTAACTGCCAGCATCGCCTAATACCTCAATAGTAAGAGTGAGCCTTGACGAGTTGTGGAAACATCGTCTGAAAACTAGGTTGCACAGGCTGAAAAAAAGACACACACCACTCAATTCAAGTTCTCCACTTCCCGTTAGAATTGTTCTTAACATTCATAACTCATTTCACTCCATAAGTATTTCCTGTATTTTGTTTAATTAGGAGCACTGCTGTTTCGTTTTTGCTAAGCACTGGGCATAGGTTTTTTAATCAGTGGGTTATTTATATTTCCTGTTTAATGCTTGGTATTGTTTTTACGTCACGGTATCATAGGTTAATTTGTATGTCGCGTTTGCACAGTTTAATTTCTACGCAGAGTACGTTTTCTGTTCGTAGTACATGTTAGTTTTCTTTGTGTTATATAAAATAAACACCACCAATGTGATATTACGGCTCTGCGTGTGGCTCTCCCCGCACTTCACCATCGATTTGTGACAATACCCTCTGATTTCCCAGTGTCGTTATTGGTCCATGTTACATGTTTTGTGTTGTCCAGACCGCTTTGTGATTTAAGAGTGTATTTTTTTATAAGCGCAACATCTGAGTTTATTATCCTTCTGTGTATTCTTACTGCGCTGTTTTAGCTGTGAAAATAAAAAGGACATATATCCTGCACCTGGCTCCTATTCTATATCTACCCGTGACAATGGCTGATTTTCACAAGTCGCACCGTTGCTGTGTATATTCTTGATGAAACCACCTAAATGTCAACCCCCGCTGCAAGTTGACTAAAGATGGTTTACCAAAAACAACCACCTGCTACCAGAGATGTAAATCACAGATTTTTGATTGTCGGAACAAAGCTTGTTTTTTGTTAGTAACAGCCATACTTGGTGAATTTTAATATTATGTAGACAAATATATCAATCAATCAACAACAAAGTTGTCACAAAGTGCAGACAAACACATGGCAGGGGTCCTCCTTCACGGAAGTGGACACAAACACAGAGAAAGTTTAAACACTCTAGTTCTCGGCACAACAGTAGAGCGGCATACATCTTAAAAAGGAGACAGGGGGTTAGTGAAACTATGGCCCTGAACAGGGTAACCCCTGTAGAGCTTAATACGTTAACAATAGAACTTTAAAATCTGCCCTAGTCTTAACAGATCTGCCCTTGTCTTAACAAAAGGCTAATACTGGGGTAATATGGTGAAATGTATTTGTTCTAGTTAAAATTCAAGCAGCCATATTCCGGTACTAATAGAAGTCATGGATTTCTTTTTCTGCATCAGTTTTTGACAGATAGTTTCAGATCTTTGCAATATTCCAAAGATTGAAAAATGCTGTCCCCGAAATATATTTTTAATGATCGTCAAACAAGAGGGCCACACCAAGGTTTCTCACAATTTTTTGGGATATGACCATACATCCATTTAGGTTTAACGTGAGGTCTGTCAACAAGTCTCTGTTTCTTAGGTCCTAAAACTAGCATTTCAGTTTTATCTGAATTTAAGAGGAGAAAGTTCTCTGTAATCCACTTTCGTATATCTGAAACACATGCTTCCATAATAGCTAACCTAAGAGCTTCTCCGTGTTTCATTTAAATATACAGCTGCGTGTCCTCAGCATAACAGTTAAAATTAACATTGTGGTTTCAAATGACGCAACCCTATGTGAGACAAAGGTCTCGCCTATCAAGCCAGGCAAAGTAACATGCTTTTTATTTCAAAACTCTTTATGAAAACCAAAACGATTCAAGTCACAACTTGATTCATGTTAAGTCCATTATGCACTGATGTACCAAAACATTATGATTACTCACAGGGAACAACGTCTATGTTGGAATAGAACTGGCATTTTCTGTCATTATGAACAATTTGAGAATTGATATCCAATTAGGCATAATCTTTGTTAATCAAATGTATACATCTTAAAAAGCACTTTTTAGATCACACACACCCAGGAGGATTTTAGACAGGTCAGGCAGTCCTGAGAAGTGATCCAAGTGCAAGATCAAGCAGGAAACCAGCATTCTCAGGATTCACAAAGACACATAAGCATACTTTTCAGAATGAGCCTTGTCACATAAAAATTGTGAAACAAATTCTCATGTCTTTGTTAAGGCGCTTTTTACATCAGCTTTTTTCATAACATTTTTGTGCAAATACCCAGTCCAGACACTCAAATGAACAATAAGCAAAAAATGGATACAGAGTGGCTATAAAACAACCATTGTCATAAATACTGCGGCGTAGTGCTGTGAAAGCCATTTGTAGGGTGGTATGATTCGTTTTATTCAATAAACAAAGTAAAACAAACCGTAAATGGCGTGGCAGCGGCCATCGTGGGCGGCGGCCATCGTGGGCGGCGTGGGAAGGAGGGGACACACCGGGACCCCACACTGAGGTGGAGGAGCCGCTCGTCTGGGCTCTCTGTCGGCAGGGGGAGGGGACACTCCGGGAGGCCAGGCGGAGGAAGGAGGGAACAACACTGGGAGGCCAGGCGGAGACAGGAGACACTCTGGGAGCTCTGGCAGGTGATGACACTCTGAGAGCCTGGCAGGTGGAGACACTCTGGGAGCTCTGGCAGGTGATGACACTCTGGGAGCTCTGGCAGGTGATGACACTCTGGGAGCTCTGGCAGGTGATGACACTCTGGGAGCTCTGGCAGGTGAAGCCGCTCTGGGCACTCCTGCTGAAGTGGGAGGGGCTGGTCCTGGCACTCACGCTGATGTGGAGGTGGCTCTAGCTCCTCCTCGGGGGAGCCCAGCTCTGTGTTGGTCTGCCCGATCCTGGCAGTGTGAACCACACCCCAACCATCTCCTAGACACCTCTGAAGACTGGTACTCCAGGCCTTTAGGTGGTCTCTGGGTCCTGGAGGTTGGTGGCTGGAAGGGGTCCTTGCCAAGTCGGTCCTGGCACTCACGCTGTGGGGGAAGGGACGACTCCAGAGCCTCTCGCTGAGGGGGAAGAGACGACTCTAGAGCCTCTCGCTGAGGGGGGTGAGACGACTCCAGAGCCTCTTGCTGAGGTGGGAGTGGCTCAAGCTCCTCTTCGGGAAGCCCAGATCTGCCTCTTCGTAGTCTGGGCCTGGCCCAGCAACGTCACCTCACCACTCGTGACACTTATCCCTGGACTTCATTGCATTTGTCTTGTCATGTAATTATCGTTCACGCCTGGGTCACATTAACCAATTAGTAAGTGTAAATATTTTAGCCCTCTGTATCCCATGTTTGTGAAGGAATGTTACATTCAATGTCTTAAGTGGTGCGTGTTAAAGATGGTTCTTTGGAGCGTGTTAAAGATGGTTAATTTTTTGTTTAGTGTATATGTATTATTTTTGGTGTCGTGTTTGTTTTATTTTAATTAAAAGAAAATCAATGAATGCTCGCATCTGGTTCCTCCACACATCAACTAAAAAAGATACACTGACATTAAGAATCAGTAAAATACTCACAGAAATTATTCTTATTAATTGATTGGAAAAAGTGTAAAAACGTCTACATAAGAAATCTAAAAAGTCATTTAAGGGTGGTAAAAAGCTACAACAATCCACAAAATGAATGTAATGTAAGTAGACATGTGATTAATTAAAGTAAAAACCTTTATGAGACATTCGTTAGGTCAATAGATACAGTATAATTTAGATCATGTATTTATAGACAAAAACTATCAAAAATAACAAATGACCCATTGAAAATGATGATGATGAGACACTACACTTGACTACAAAAATACTAAATACAACTGCAATACAATCAACAGTTCTTATGGAAATCCAAAATGCATCAACACAAAGCACCGACAGTCTCCTAACAGAAACAGCAGCACCTACAACAACCATAACATCAATCACAACAATAACAACAGAAGCACCTAAAACAACCACTGCATCACCCACAACAAGCACATCAACACCCACAACAACAACCACAGCAGCACCAACTACCACAACGGCTCCATCCACAACAACAACAGAAGCACCAACTACTACCACAGAAGCACCCACAACAACAACGGCTGCATCCACATCAACAACAGAAGCACCAACAACTACCACAGAAGCACCCACAACAGCTCCATCCACTACAACAGAAGCACCCACAACAACAGCTCCATCCACAATATCAGAAGCACCAACAACTACCACAGCAGCACCTACAACAACAACGGCTCCATCCACAACAACAACAGAAGCAACAACAACTACAACAGCAGCACCAACAACAACGGCTGCATCCACAACAAGAGAACCTCAAACAACTACCACAGAAACACCCACAACAACAA